>JARJPP010000228.1:0-97665 GCA_030782485.1 Beauveria brongniartii
TCCTTCTACCTTCTTCGTACTAGCCACATTCTTTAATAGTTACAGAACGCCTTATTATAGCAGAGCAAGGCAGTTTGCGAACCGTTTTGTGGCTTGCAACGGTGCTTTGTGAGCCATGAAAAAAAATACCTGTGGCTTGCAGAGGTGATTTAGGAATGGCCATTAAAGTATGGACTGTTGAGCTATTACGTTCACTTTGTGGGCTTCGCCAGGCAGTTCAGGTAAATCCACCTGCATACGGAAAAGTAGGCGGCTTTGTAGATAGGCGGCTGCTCGATCTGATGCCCCATCCCCGAGTGATGCAAAGTAGCCAGCTGTGGCTTAGTCTTGTGTCAACTCGGTTCAAGCAGGTTCTGCGAAGGCCTGTTTGAGCCAAGTGAGATATTCATCTCGGTCGCGAAGTTTGTGATCAATGACGGATGGCACATTGGGGGACCAGAAACGACAGCAGAACCTGGTATAAGCACCGTCGTTAAGCTCTTCGGTAGGAAGATATAATTTTTAAGCTGCTCCTCGTCTTTCATGTATTTCATGAACTGGTTATGTCTAGATGCTAATTAATCAGGCAAAATCTAGTCGATAAAGTCAGCATCAAGCAAGTACGGGGTTTGCAGGAAGTCAATCGGCCAGAAGCCTCTTTGCTCGATAGACCTTTCCCGTTGCCCAGATCAGCTTCCAGGGCGAGACACGGAGTGCCCTTCTGTAGAAGTATCGGCGTTTCGGCAAGCCATCATGCTGGAGATGGACTGTCACGCGCAATTCTGGCGCAGGGGTCGTCAAAACGAACCCGCCACACGTGTAAGGGAATTAGTATATATAGAGTAACGAATAGTCCCCTAGCAGAGAAGAATTAATAATCTACTAATTAATTCTAGCTACACCTCACACAGAAGTACTTCTTTATATACTTAAAAGAGGCTAAAAAAGGTAATATTTTAGGCCCTACATAATTACCACTTGCCTAACTTTAATAAGACGTGGGGTAAGCGCTATCAGCGGGAGCAAGCGGCGATGATATAAAGTAAAATTAATAGAGGTGAACAACACGCCACGATAGCACGTTGAACTACAGAATTTTCCCATAAATGAAAATATAAAGGGCAAGGTATGATTGCGATAAGTACGATACGTGTACATCGTTTATACGTCACGATTAATAGCGTCGTGCAAAGCTTGACAGCAAGGTCTGCATTGATTCATATTCATAAATAGGCAGGGCAAGCCGCACCGCGTTGCGTTGGGCGTGCCACGGGCAGTCGGCTACTTGTCAATGACACGACTGGTCAAAACATTCCGTAAACTCCATGGTTATTGACGAAAAAAGATGCCGTAGAAGCTTTGCGTGTTCAGCTCGCTATTATTCCCCCGAGCAGTGTAGATAGGTAGAGCTTTTTGTTTAACTTATTGCGGCCATTGCGACGGCTATTTCCGTACCCGTGATGAACAGGATTAGCATAGGCTGGGCCGTCCACTTCTCATCAGTCATGGCCGTCAGAATACATGGATCTATCCAGAGAACGATATGATACTCAAGTAGATTATCACCCTTATTACATCCATTAGTACGATCATCATATAGCCCCATCTATCTACGGCCAAGCCCTAGGCGAGACAGGAGTCGTGTACCTCCTCATGCGCCTGAGAAGGGACTGATAATCCTTGTCAGCCACAGCAAAAGTATTTGACCACAACAATCCCTGAATAGCTAGTCAGCGCTTTTTGATGATTGAAATACATGCCATTTCTGCATGCGAATTGGATTCTTACCTCCTGCAAAGCCAGCTCTATAAACCCCACTGCTATATAAACATAGGTACGCACCAGTGAGGGCGACGTCCCCTGGCCTCCTCCACGGAACTCGATAGTTCCCGAGACTTTGATGATGTTGGAAAAGTTCCAAAGCATGTGTCGTGTATCTCCTTGAACAAAAGCCACCAGTCCGCGTGCATCCCGGATTTGTTGGATTTCTTGCCGAAGTCTTTTGACATGACGACTCTCTCCGGGATTCAAGCCATTTGGAAAGAGCCTCTTAATCGAGCCGCGGCCGTGCATGACTCCGCGACAATAATGGGAGCTCTCGCGATGAAGGGGCATCATCTGGAATATATGCCACTCGTAGACGATAGATGCGAAACAGATGATCTTTAGCTCGTCAAGACTAAAGTTCCTCTGTGCCGTCTTGACATGGACATGGGTGGAGGCAGAGTCGTGTGGAACTAGCGTGAATGGGCTATTCTTCAAGGCCTGGGCAAAGTTTGTCATGGCGTGATCCCACCTGAGCCCTTGAAACGGGTATATAGGAGAAACGGCCTCAAAGCCCACCTGCCCCGGCGCAACCTGGAGTGAGGCATCACTTGTCACTGCCCAATCGGTGTTGTAGTAGTCGGCCGCTCTCGACTTTGGCCTTCTGTTAACCACCGCTGATTCACCAAGACGCCGAAGTTCCTCCACCAACCGTTGGTAGCATTGGTGAGCATCCCGCAAAGGTCTAGCAGCCGCAAGGATGCCTTCTATCTCCATGCCAACCGTATAAGTACGGCTAGGTCTCGACATGGCCACTCCTGGATGCGTACAATGGAGAGCCAGAAGTAGATAAAGGGCTGATGTTCACCTAATCGGTGTTTCTGCCTCACACTTCACAGCGAGAGAACTGTATGAGTTGATGGGAGAAAGGGAACCGGACAGTGCAGTGAGGGGTTGAGATGAATAGAGCTGTTGTCACTTGTACTCTGGAGCACTTTTACTATGTATTTTACGTCAAAGTCTGTGTACGTGTAAAATACAAGAGAGTACGTCTACGGTGCCTACAGGGGCTTTGTAAATAACGGCCAAGCCCGTACCAGCCACACCGAAGTGACCACACCATAGTGGTCATGTTCCGGCTGCGCTAGCAGCCCTTCAATGGCATCACTAAATCAGAGTTTTGCTATTTCGATCAGCTACGGCGTTATACTGGCTAGCGTCAAATAGAAAGGCGTCTGGTGTGGTGATGAGCTAACCCTGGGTCCTCTTTCTCGTTTAGACAAGTACATATATCCAGGTTGACTTTTTATTTTCCTGGTAGCCTCTTCCATCATAAGCTTTTTCTCGATATATACACCGCAAGCTGTATGGCTACGAAAATTATCTACAGATGTGACTTGCGATGGAAGAGCATACAGTAATGGCAACTCCGGTTAACTATACTTGCGGCTCGAGTAGACACCAAATTGGAAAGACCAGCCTGGCATGACCCAATGGTTCAGTACAGCTCCATTGACAAAAAAAAAAATTTTCAAGGAAAATCGGTGTCTATGCAAAGAAAAGTAGTGAATTTGTCATTCTGACTAGGTTCGTCATAAAAAGGCCTAGAACAAAAGAGATGATTTTCTTCAGCATGAGAGTCACCACGTAGCAACCACTCTCTGTGCCCTGCCGCCAACAAGACGGTGCTGTTCAATCCTCCTTTCCCTCCTGAAGATTTGAGATATTCTGGGCTCACGGGGGAGCGGGGATAGAACTCTCGTTCAGGACTGTATAACTGGCGGGAAGATGCCTGTCAAGTGATAACTTCCTGGCTTCCTCTTTGACCTTTTCATACAACGCTTGAGGTGTCCAGATCGGCAATCCATAAGTGCCTCGCCTATTCAAATCCTTCATCTCCACAACAGCGCGCAAGAAGCAAACGGCGAAGGTAATCCACCGCTTCGTGCGGATCTCTCCTCTCAGCATCCGCCCTCCTCGAAATTCGATAGTTCCCGACTTGTTGGGAAGAGTATTGTCAAAGTTCCAGATGACATACCTATCATTCTGCATGATGTCTCTAATTGCAGCAGAGCTAGAAGCTGTCTTGATGAGCTCCAAAATCTGCTCTTTGTTTCCCCGACACGCACTCAATCGAGGCGAGTTTTTGGTGTTTGGCTGGCAGTACTGGTTATCAGCTCTGTATTCAGGGAGCAGTTGAAGGACAAGAGGCTCGAAGATGGCGATTCCGAATGCCATCTTCTTCAATGTTACCGGACGGAAATGTTTCCCGCGCCCAGGCGCGATATGGACATGGCTGCCACATTTCGTGTTTCTGTCTGGCATGTGAAAAACGGCCCTCATGGACGCCCAGAATGTATCGATTTCTGTGGCCCAGTCGCGACGAACTTCGAAAATTGGCGAAACGGCCTCCAAGGAAACTTGGAACGGACTAGTTAGTCAAGATGCAGAAAGTCGATTCAGCAAACAGGAGAAAGTTCTGACTAGCATCACTGTAGGTCCCAAGGGAGCCATCGCGTGTGATCCACCATTTGTCATAGCTCTCTGATCGTCTTCTATTGCCGCTGAGTAGATCGTCAGCCTCAGCTTGGAGGCCTCGTTTGACTAGGGCTGCTGCGAGTTTCCTATAGTATAAAGCAGCATCTAGAGGCGGTCGTGGCGTGTGTGGCCTGACCACAGCCTCGATCTCAACCCCAAATGTCCAAGTGGTCATCTCAGGCATATTGAAAAGAAATGACAGGCATGTATTGGATTGACAATAGTAGACGATCGGATTTGGTGCAATGCTGCGAATGGCAGGTGGTTGCTCTGTAAGCTATATGCTAAACTACACAACAACACTCACCAAGTTCGAGGCTGCCTTATAAAAAAGGGTTCCCTGATTACGATATATAGTGCCATGCACACTTTTGACCGGTGCTTTACCCGCAGCTGAATCTATAAATAATGCTTGAGTGGTGCATCTTTCTATCCGCACTGTTTCATCTAACGCTTACTATTATCAGTGTCTCACCGGCGATTAAAGGGCGCATTGCCTGGTCAGACCATAATGACCTCAGGAAGCCAGCTGGTTCAGAGCGTATCGGTTTTGTGTTACCCTCTACTCTCTCATTTACATGTGCGGCGTGCGCATGTGCGCCGTGTACATGTACGGCAGTTCATAGACGACGATGATTGGCAAACTATGGACAGTGCTCCGGCTTTTGAGTCAAGAAACTGGGTGTGCTAATTATAGCGAAATCACCGGTGAGGCCAGAATAACCGTAGAAAGTCAGTTTAGTTGAAACATGCAGGTGATATCTCATAAATTGTGAATGAAAGTCATTGAAAGTACTTCTGAAGTACACCACGCCGGTGTTGAGGCTTTTCTGCTGGCCTATATGCTTTTTAGGCGCTACATTTGTTCACGCTCTGTTGGGCATCGAGCCCGTCAACCTTGATGTCCTCGTTTGACATAGATACATCCCAGCTGAGCACCAAGGGTGATGCCTGGGGTCCTGCGTGACGCTACTATACACAAAGCGGCTGGTCTCGCGGAAGCCTGCCGTCGTGTGTGACGCACCCGGAGACAAAGAGCTAGGCAACGGCTGGCTGGTGCCTAGCCTTCTGTATGACAGTGCAGCGACAGTAAATATGCACTGCGTTGCAATATATATGCACTTGAATCCTTTTGAGGCGGGGTTGCAGACTAATTTGGCCGCTGCAGTTACTTTCCAAATGTACGCCTTCATGCGCTCGCCATACGGCGCATACTCGGTGGAAGGAAGCTTCACGATTGAATACACGATCTCGCGGACAAGCTATAGGAACTCTCCGACACGCAACATAACTCGCAGCAATAGGGACTCTCCAGCACGCAACCTAGCACGCAACCCAGCTCGCAACCCAGCTCGCATCGCTAGAAACCCTTCTGCCGGCAACCCAGCTCGCAGCAACCGCGGCTCTCCAATGACTGACATAGCTCGTATGTTGGATCTGCATGCCGAGCAGGGCAGATACTTGTACTTTGCCTACGGAAGCAACATTCACGTCTCGCAAATGGCAGAGCGATGCCCCCGCAGCCTTTTCGTCGGCGCAGCGTCCCTCCCGGGCCATCGATGGCACATCAACGAACGAGGTGTTGCAAACATTGTCCCGTCCCCAAATCACCGCGTCGAGGGTCTCGTGTACCTAGTAGATCGGGAAGACGAGAAAGCTTTGGATCGCTCAGAAGGAGTTTCGAAAAAACTTTACGAGAGACAGCTTCGAGAAGTCGATTTGACACCACACCCAACTCTGTACACGCAAAAGACTTCGCTGGTTGCTGCAGAGCTCGCAAGGCAACGGCAACACGGCCAGGGAAATAACGCAGTCGCTCTTGGACGAGGAAGCCCAAATCAACCTCAAATTCAGCAGGAGCTACGGCCGGGACGAATCAAAGTACTCGTATACGTCAGCGAGCGATACAAAGCTGACGGTGCAATTCGTCCAGAGTACATTAACCGTATGCAAAAGGCCATGGCGGATGGTCTGAAGCTAGGTATTTCCGCATCTTATGTCGAGGAATGCATAAATCCGTTGGTCAACCCCAAGCACGGAGGTCCGGCTCACTTGGTGGATGAGTCGCGGAGGCTGCGGTGGCGTTGATTCTCGGGGAGTTTCGTTATTATTGTGTTGAACTTACTATGCTGTTATATAAAATCGTGTTGTGCCATTTGTGTAAACAGCAGAATTGTTCTAAGCTAGCTTCACTTGGGCCTAATGGTTTGCGGATTGCTATTTAACGAACTTACTAGTTGGCAGGTAGATTAGTCTCGTTACATTCATCAAGCATTTTCTTAAGCATTTTCTAGTCAATTTTAGCAGCTACATGGGAAGGCTAGGCGCTATTTTTAGTCACTGGTACCTACTATCTACATAGACTTCCGATGGCACCCTCCATTGTGAACAATGCGCCAGCAGTCCCTTTCAATAGTCTTAGGGTGACACTGGCAACGGGGAAACTGGTGCTTCGCAAACTGTTTCTGATTTGAACATCAAGTATAGCGGTCATGAATCCGAGTATCCTCTTTGACGACTGGCGATAACATCAAATCGGACATGCCGGATTTGCGCGGGTATTCGTTCATCGGCTAGGATCAAGGGCAAATTTGGCAAACGCAGCTTGAATTTGGCACACATTTTTGACGCAGTGCTTGGGAGCAAGTTTACCCCGATGGGACGTAATGGTAAAGAAGTGGGTAGGAAAACGCATCTTTGTGCCATTCATGTCTGTCTATAACACCAAGCCCATCTAAAACCATACCACTAAAGTAGACCTCATTCGGATTGCAAGCCGCGATTAATCTCCTTTGCAAAGGCTCTCCCTCCTAATATACTTGCCTCACTTCCTGCTTGTCAACGATGGCCTTCGTCCAAACATTCACTTCTTGGGGAATATTAACCATTTTCTGGTCGACCACTCAACACTCGTCTTTGCATCCCTTTCTCGATTTAGAACTTCTTATGCGCGATTACGCCTTGGGCACATTCGGAACATCCCCGGCGGTACCGGTAGACTTTTCCTTGGCCTTCTTGTCCCTCTTGTGCTTATGTTCGTCTTCCTTCTTCTTGGCGGCTTCGGCGACGAGCTGCTCGAACACTAGGTAGTCGCCTTCTTCTTCGGGAGATCGTTGAGCCTGGAAACAAGAAAATGTCAGTCAGTTGGTGACGTGTTGTGTAGAAGTTCTGTACATACCCTATTGAAGATGTCACCAATGAGAATCAGGGCGTGGGCTCGCTCCAGGCGCTTGGACAGAGGAACTTTCTTATCGTTCAGGAGACTATCGCAGACCTCACGCAGGACGCTCTGAATCTCCCACTTGCTGCCGCGCCAGGCAGCGGCGAGAATCTTGCCCGTCACACGGCGCTCGTACTCGCTGCGCTTCTCGTCGGTCCAGTCCTCGCCGCCCTTTTCCTCCATGCGGGCCATGTCCTCCATGGTCTGCTGGGCGTCGATGGCGCTGCTGATGGTGTTCCACGTCTCCTTGACCAGCGTGCCCTTGTCGCGGAGGCGCCCGAAGAAGCCGCCGAAGCCGAGGAACTTTTGGCTGCGCAGCAGGGCCGAGGCTTTGGAGACGTACGTCTGACCGATAGCGTGCAAAATGTCAATTCCAAATGACTCCATCTTGAGATTTTCCACCTCGAGGCGCATCTTTTCCTGAAAAGCTCGGGTCACGTCGTCGCCCTTGTCCGTCTCGGTCCACACGCTCACGCGGTCCTGCAGCTTCTGAACCAAGTTGTCGACGCGCTCCTGGCGAACACGCGCGCGCTCTTTTTCGAAAGCGGCCAACTGCTCGCGTTGTTCCTTGGACAGACCCGACTTTTTCTTATCCTTCTTGGCGTCTTCGGCGGAAAGGGAAGCGGTCGCAGAGCTAGCATCATATGCCTTGTCGGCCAGCGCAGGGCGCAGGGGGATTTGTGTGCGGCTGTGAGAGCCAGTCGAGGGAGCCGGCGATGTCGCATCAGATCGGGGAGGGGCTGCGTGGGTGGTGGCACCCGAGGCGGCGGCGACACCTGGAGTGGCGGCAACACCTGGGGTGGCGTTGGAAGGGGCTTTTTCTTCTTCAACGACGACGGTAGGGGGAGATGCGGCGGCGGCGGCGGCGGCGGCTGGTGTTTGTTCCTTCATAGACTCCTTGATGGCTTCATCGGTGCCGGGAAAGTCGGCCTCGTCCTTACTAGTGCCCTCGGCTGCGGTTGCGGCCTGCTCCGCTTCGGCAGCCTCTGCTGCAGCCTGCTCCTCTTGCATAGTGATATCCATGGTGGCAGTCAGATCCTTCATAAGGCTAATCTCACCAATCCAGTCGACAAAGGCCTCGCCGCCGAAAATAGACGAGAAGAACTCGGCCGGGTCGGCGAACCCTTCTTGTGGCTTCGCATGGTCTTTGCCAAACTTATCATAGGCAGCACGGAGGTCCTTGTCGGAAAGCACTTGGTACGCCTCACCGATGGCCTGGAACTTCTCGTGAGCGGTCGGATCGTTGGGGTTCTTGTCTTGTGCGAGAACCGGGTTAGCTGGCTTGACCGGTGTGGCGGACGACATGAGCGGCCGACCGAAGTGTACTCTGCGTCATTGCCTGAGGAGTTGGGTATACCTGGGTGGTGGAGAATAGCCATCTTGCGATAGGCCTTTTTTATCTCGAGCTCGGTCGCGGTGGGCTGGACGCCCAGCGCATCGTAGTAGACCGTGTCGACAACCATTTTGGCGTGTTCGGTACGCACGGCGAGCCGTGTATGGTGAAATGAGATTATGGAATACGAAAGGAGTTGAAATACCAAACTGGGACAACAGCGGCCCGCGGCGAACGGTTGCGAGGGGGGATAGAGAACCGAAAGTGTAATGATGCCTGGTCGGGAAATTTTATCCCAGTATGACCGATACCGACCGCTACGTAATGGAGGGGCTGTGTCTGGTTGCCAGGCCAAGCCACACGCGTCCTATCCATCACTGTGGCGGATGCACGTGAATGATGGCGGTGCAGACCAAGCAGCTTTGGAGCTTGGACGAACAAGCGAGTGACAAGGACGCGATTTGTTCTTTGGAAGGATTTCAAATTTTTCTATGTATCGTGTCATTCTTTCACTTTTTCCTCCGTCATATTCTTGTTTATTTTACTAATAGTCTGTTTATATTCACAAGCTCGGCCGTCAGCCCGACCACCGAAGCTAGCAGCGTACCTATTTGTGAGCCTTCACATTGTGCTCATATTGACCGCATGAGACACTGATTGATTCCATCCGGAATCGGTCAATTATATAAAATCCGACCATGTGCAATGCCAACTTTGTCTACTCCGTATTGCGATCTGTTATGCGGACGTCAGGCCTCAGGCGTACTCGTTCTCGTAATTTCGGCACTATTCCCCGGCTGGAAGCTCAAGCTCCCCGTACCAATGAAGACGCTAATTTTTGCAGCCAGCCAGCCTGGTTCCCCACGTGGAGACCCAACTGCCTATGGATAAGTTAAATTCCTACGAGCCCCTAACTAATTTTCCTACTTCTCTTTCTCCCAAACCTTGCCTGCCAGCTTCTCACGATCCTGAGGCCTATCTATCTCAGTTAAGCTTCGCACTTCTAGTTGTGTCCCCCTTACATCTAGGACACTGAATCATCCACTTGTTCCAAATCCATTCTTCCTCAATTGCAGTGTTCTGCGTCTTGACCCCACCAACAGAAGGAAAATTTTACAGCCGTTGCAATGGGTGCTTTCTACTACCTGCTGCATCCAAACCAGCTGCGTTCCATTATCCAATGGTACGGTCAGCGACTAGCAGCATATTCTGTCGCATAGCTAACGTCGCTTAGGAAGCTCTGGCATGACCCCGTTCACAGGCGTGACACCAGCCAGGAGTCCGCAAACCTCAAGGAGTGCTTTCGCTACCTCAACATGACCAGCCGCAGTTTTGCCATGGTCATCCAGGAGCTGAACCCCGAACTCCTTGTTGCTGTCGCTCTTTTTTATCTGGTCCTCCGAGGCTTAGACACTATCGAAGATGACATGACGATTCCTCTCGACAAGAAAACCCCTCTGCTACGTAACTTCCACGATACTATGGAAATTGATGGCTGGCAATTTCACGGTAGCAAAGAAAAGGATGCCGAACTACTTGAGCACTTTGACGTGGTCATTGCCGAGTTGAAGAAGCTCAGACCCCAGTACTACGAAATTATCAAGGACCTCACCAAGAAGATGGGCAACGGCATGGCTGACTACGCTGCCGACACCGACAAGATTGAGAACGGCCTACAGACTATCGAGGACTACGAGCTCTACTGCCACTACGTTGCCGGTCTTGTCGGAGAGGGCCTCACTCGCCTTTTTGTCAGCTCTGAGCTGGCCAATCCTAAGCTCGCCGAGAGGCCATCCCTCACAGAGTCTATGGGACAATTCCTACAAAAGACAAATATAATTCGTGACATTCACGAGGATTGGGTCGACGGTCGTCGTTGGTATCCCAAGGAGATCTGGAGCAAGCATGTCGACAAATGGGAGGACCTCTTCGAGCTTTCTAAACGTGAACAGGCCCTCAACTGCATTTCCGAAATGGTGCTTGATGCCCTCAAACACGTTGAAGAGTGCCTTTTCTATATGGCTGGCATGCGCGATCAGAGCTGCTTCAACTTTGTCGCTATCCCACAGACCATGGCGATTGCCACACTCGAGCTAATATTCCGCAATCCCGCCATCCTCGAGCGCAATGTAAAGATCACCAAGGGTGATGCCTGCCAGATTATGCTCGAGACCACACAAAACCTCTTTACCGTCTGCGAAATCTTCCGGAAATACGTTCGCCGCATTCATAAGAAGAACGATCCGCGTGATCCTAACTTTTTGGCCATTAGTGCCCGATGTGCCAAGGTAAGTCAACAAAACCTGGCCCTCGCTGCTTATGTACTGACAATGTTTCAGATCGAGCAATTCATCGAGACTCTGTATCCCAAGCAGGATGCGGCCAAGTTGAATGCTGCCAACGAGAAGAGACAATTGGGCGAGCCTACTGCTGACCCCGGTGAGGGCTTCGTTATGTGGATGGTTGTCATTCTCTCCCTTGTCTTCATGGCTCTTCTTATGGTAGGTTCGAAGTGACTTCGCTGCTATCCTAATGACTGACGAGGCTTTAGGTTGGTATCGCCTGGTTCTTTGGTGCCGACTTTTCCTCGACGTTTGACGATGTGAAGAAGCTGTGGACCAGCCTCGACGCTCCCAAACCTCCCCAACCTCCCGCCGGTGCTGGTCGCGACGAGTTGTAGAAATAATGTATAATGTATGCGTGTCGAATTTTCTTTTCTTCAACCTTGTTATTTCGGCCGTCCGAGGCGTCATTATATACGCACCATATACCATGCGACTTTTTACAAGGCTGCAATCGACTGCAACGGCCATTTTATCAACGAGACTAATTATTAATGCCATTTTGATACCCGTCGGTGGGCAGCCTTTCGTGAGTCTTCATACTTTGCTTTTTGGTTTATACAAATTTGTTAGCACGGATGTCAAATTGCAATCTAGTCCTTTCATGACTATGGTTGTGCCGAAGAAGTGCTTATATCAATCTTGCTCTTAGCCTGGCTCTTGCGAGCCGGGCACGATTTGGCGTTGCTTTTTGTGTTTATCAAAGGCCGTTCCTTGTTGAAAAGCAGACACACCCATCATGTAAGCTGTCTTTCTTTGTTAATAAACATTATTACAACCTCAATCCTCGTTAGGCCTCGTGCTCGTTGACCTTGATGCAATTCGTTATTCATGTACCGCAACAACCACGCGCACCGTTTAAAGATGATTCGTCAATGATATCTACTAATCTCGAGTTGACAGGCAACACATGCATGTACAAGAGCACCCGAAATTTCGGGTATCAAGAGAGGGGAGCCATGTAGTTACATCTTCCACCCTACCGATCACTCTTTCTCTCATTCTTTGTTTTCCAGAGCGCTGCACTCTTATCAGCTGCCGTTGTTGGCAATGCGGTCTGTGGTTTGCGGGTCGTTGCGGCGCACTCCATCACCGGTCTCGTCTGCGAGTCCCGTGATGAGCCGAGCGACCTGTGCGGGCTGGTTGAGGTTTGCTTCGAGACCGAGGAGGTAGGCGGCAAGGCCGGCGACGTGGGGTGATGCTGTTTTGGGGGGACAGAGAAAATCAGTAAAGCTGGCTCATGAAGTTGCAAGCACATGAGCGCGGTACATACCCATGCTGGTTCCGCTGAGGGTGTTGGTGGCTCTGTCGGAGTCGATGCCGACGCTGAGGACATCGACGCCGGGTGCGAAGACATCGACGGCCTGGCCAAAGTTGGAGAAGCTGGCCTTGACATCGTTTTTGGCGTCGATGGCACCGACGCAGATTGCGGCCTTGGCGGAAGCAGGCGACGTGTTGGCTGCATCTTGCTACAAACCACATGTATTAGCATGTGAGTTTTGGGGTGATGGGATGTTGGGGTAACAGCTAGCGTACGTTTTCATTGCCGGCGGCGACGACGGGGACGATGCCAGCGGCGAAGAGCTGCTGGATGGCGCGGTTGACGGCCTCGGATTGGCCACCGCCGAGGGACATGTTCATGACGCACTTGCCGCCGAGGCCTTTTTGCCGGACATCGTTTATGACAAACTGCATGCCGTCGAGGACGCCCGAGTTGGCACCGGCGCCGTCCGCGTCGAGGACCTTTACACCCACGAGGTTGCATTTTTTGGCGACACCAAAGGTAGCACTGCCTATGGTGCCGGCGACGTGCGACCCGTGGCCGTTTTCATCGGTGTCCTGAAGAATAGGTCAGTATAGGGTCAGCAGGAAGGTATGGAGCGTGTGTCTTGTTCAGACTTACGACATTGTTGACAAAGTTGGCACCCATGACAGCTCGTCCCTCGAACTCGATGTGGGAAGTGCGAATTCCAGTGTCGATAATGTAGGCGGTGATACCACTTCCGGCGGACGAGTCGTAGAAATAGGTGTTGGGGCCGCCGTCGGTCTGGTTATGGGAGAGGCGAGCGAGGCCTGGGGGGGCATTGGTCTGCGCGATGGTGACCTGGGTGTGGACACGCGCGTCGGCCTCGATGTAGGCGACCTCATCCGAGTTGTACATTTCCATAAACATGTCGTCGTCGGCGTCGAGGATGCTGGCGCGCCAGGAGTTCATGGCGAGCGAGCGGACCTCGGTGGAGAGGAGGTGGCCGCCGAGGCCGCGCTTGCCGAGGTTGCGCTTCTTGAGGGTGGCGGCAAAGGACGCCTCCTTGGCATCGATGGCGGTTGAGTTGAATTCGCCCTTGTACACGACGATGTAGCGGTTGGGGATGATGTTTTCGGCCTTGGCGTTGAAGTTGCTGACGGGAAGCCTGAAACCGGTCGAGTCGGGGCCGGCGGGGGCGGGATTACGAGGAGCGGCGGCAGCGCGACCGAGGAACAAGAGTAGAGAAGTGACGAGGAATTGTAATTGCGCCATGGTGAAGAGGAATCTGGTGAATGCAGATGTGCAGCCTGGTGATGAAGCGTAATCGAGCGGATGGGTCCGAGCTGCAACAAGAAGAAGCTCGAAGTGCTAGCAATGACACGAGAAAAGAAGACACAGCAATGAAGAAGAAAAGCAGCGCTGGCGGGAAGGAAAAAATGATAATAAAGATGAATAAAACGCAGAAAGACCAAGAGAGCTAAGATGTTAGAGTTGCTGGCCCAGCCAAACACAATCAAGAAGTGAATTGAAAGAATGGCCCGCCAAAGAAGAGAACTCTACACAGGACAGGGGACAAGGAAGGACGCGGCAAGGAAGAAAGACGAGGGCTACACGAGGGTAAGCGGAATAGAAATAGACAAACAAGAACAGGAAGCGGGAATAAGTTGAAGAGAATGCCAAGAGTGGGCGCCCGAAAGCAGAGGCAGAGGCCGAAGGGAGAAACATGGGCATCTGAACTTCTGAAGCAAAGCCCCGTCTACTTGGAAACCATCTTTGGTTGGCCTCTTCTTTTTCCTGACAAGACGGCGAGAAGCCAGAAGGGGGGGTGGCAGATGATTCCAGGCGGGTGCCTCTTTTGGGGAGGGGGGTGGGAAGAAAGGAGAAAGAAATACCGTACGAATGCTGGCTAATAATAACAAAGCAACATGAGAAGCGGTCGGCCAAACGTGCACGAAAAGGCCAAATCCAGCATTTTAGCCGCTGCATGCTGCGGCGGGCGGGCCATTGGTGCGACGTGCAAGCAAGTCGTGTAGTGTAATGTATGTATGTATGTATGTATGTCGTTGGTTCGAACAAGGGCCCCTCCCCTGGTTGTCGGACCAGGGGGGGGGGTTCAAGATGCGCGATGAGAACATGGGTAAATGGGTAAATGGGGTAAAGAAATTAAGTCGGGGGCGGCAGCCGAATCGACTTGATTGGTCAAGACTCAAGGGGAAGGTTAAAAAAAAAAAAAGGGTAGCTGACGGTGCAGACCCAACTGTCAGAGGCTGCAGGGCAAATCGTTTCGCAATACGGACGCGGATGCACGTCTCAAACGGCTGGGCGCTCCAAGGGGTGGTTGAGAGGGAGTAGGGGGGGGGATTCAAGGCAAGAGAGGTGGTTCCTTCTCTTCTTGACCGATGTGCTGCGTAATCGAACAAAGTAATACTGGTCTTTACTACTCAGTAAGTTAGTAATAACTTGGTCAACTATCGTGGGCAAGTTTTTACGATGCGCTTAAATCCGGAATATGGCACAGGTGATTGTGGAGAAAATCATCCCTACATTGAAATAACTGACTGGCACATCGCTAGTTACTCAAATTACTTGCATCATCAAGCCAGGCAAGTTGAGCCATATTTTGTCGTGCACGCCCTTGGCGCTCCCATTCAGGCGGTCGTGGCCGCAGAATTAGTTGATTGGTGGTCAAGGGAACGCAAAGCCTGGGGGCGCCGTGTTTTGGCGCCGGAGAGGTGTGAGCGGGATGATTGGCTCCCGAGGCACCGAAAAGCGCGCTGCTGGTGCGGTCGGAGCTGAACAAAATTGCAGGTTCATCAAAAATTAAATGCTTAGTTTATTCTTATTTTTCTTTTTTTTTACTTTTTTTTAACTGCACCTTTCATTCATTGCGCGGACAAGCACGAGCCCTGAACATTCTCGTGGTTGGCGGCTTACACACTGGTCGGCCGACTTATACAACCACGTCGGCCTACTCCCAGTCGTCGCTTAGAAAGCAAAGATTGTCATGAGTCTTCTTTTGCATAATCATCAATGCTACCGTATTTTCAGGTAATCGGCTTGTTTGGAACGTGCAATTCTTAACCTCGGGATGAGATGCTCTGCTGCGCAATAGGGGCTCGGTAAACTGGTGACCTCTCAGGTGTCCCGTAAACGAGACTACCATCATGCGCAGCTTCCACAGCCTCGGGCAAGCAGTGGAGTTATCAGCAAGGGGGTGCGTACAGCCAGTATCACCCATGCTGAGCTTGAGATGACATCGAGTTCTTGCAGCCAAGCCATGTTACCGCGCAGCGTTTCAAATACCTGGGGAATGTCGAACTTATGCCTGGATCGCGGATGTAGTTGTCCCGGCTCCTTTGACTCGCTGTTGAGAACGAGTCGAATCCAAAGAGCCCTCTCAAAGATATGACTAGCTTATTCTCGGTGCTCCTTTCATTTCTTCAGATGGGCCATAAGACTTGAACTTGGCACCAACTTGAGGCTCAATGGCTAAATAGATTTGACGGAACACCCCAAGAACTACCCATCTTACCATCACGGGCCCACTCTCTCTGACGTTGAAACCCGGCTCCTTTATCTTGTTAAAGCCACAGAATCAGATTGGCTATCAACAGCCCCGCTTCTTTAGCTGCCTTACACTTTACGTTTTGGTCGAAACGGGCAGACGTGGGCAAGCCAACGTTGGCGTTGCAACATGGGACACAGGCAGCCCTTCTCGGGCCAAGCTCCTATACCTGCCATGCTGCTAATTGCCGCGAGACAAATTCTGCAGCGACCAATACTGTGTCAGAGGCTTGGTCGTCGTGAATCAAGCGGGAAAGATGAGGCTAAACGGGGATTCGCAATAGTTATGCTTGAAATGTTTGGACGCTACTCGAGGAACGGGACCATGGTCGTGTTGCTGGGAAAGGTAGTGAGCGACGGGTGGCTGCAACGTGGAAATCACACACGGGCGTTGAATGGCGATTAATCAGGATCTACGGAACGTTTGCTGCGCACATCAACTTAATTTTTCATAACTGAAGTTGGTGGCAAAAGGTTGCGATTTCATGCACAGCTTCTATGCGAGCACGGTATATATCGGGTGGCGGCTAGATCCGAGACGAAGAGTATTGCCAGTATTTGGGCGTCTTACGTCGTATACATTTTGACTCTTTTCTTCTCGACGTGGTGAAGCACGGGTTCCAAGCCGAATATGGTGTAGACACGTGAGCTGCTGGATGGTTACATGATTGGATGGCTGCATGGCTGCATGGTTGGGAGCGCGCGTGATGCGGTGGCGGTGGCATTGGTTGGCAAGGAAGACGCGTGGCGACCTGCAAAGCAGTAAACCATCGTTGAAGAGGACAACTGTTCCTACGGATCATGGAGGCGATATGCAGCCGGTGACGAGTAAAGTACTCTCGATGCTACGTATACTCTCATTCATAATACGTTTACCGAGGGGATGAATGGTTCCTCACAATGATAGATGCGAGACTAGGAAAAGTAAAAAGCGATAGAGACATGTAAATTATAATCTTATCTGATTTTGATAGAGAACGACATGTCTTGCAAGATGCGGCGAGGTGTTGACCAGTGAAAAAGGTATAAAGAATCAGGAAATAAATTGGCCGCAGCTAATTCACAAAGTGGGCGCCATCACCAGATCTGGCGGGCGCAGCTACAGTGGGGGGACAAAAGTTGGTAATAAAAAGACGGGAGCATCACTGGGCAGCAGCACCTTTCCGGCCACGGCCCAAGGCGGTGACGGCGGGGCCGGACCTATGAGATGAGAATCGGGTGGTATTTCATCCAGGCAAATTTTTTTTGGGCATCTCGGGCATTTGTACTTTTGGCTAATGAAGGCATTTTGGGCACCTTGAGATGGATGATCCATCTCGCCCAAAGCCATCAATTTCAACATGCTTGAATTACGTGGCCAAACAACTCTCAGGGTCTTCTATGGCAGGGTTAACGAAATGACACCATCTTGCGCCTAAATCCGCCTACCTACCTACAAGGAAATACCTCGTAAATAGACACCCCCGTCGTGTGCAGGATTAGTGCGGTGCTTTCAGTGGTGCTTTCAGTGGTGCTTTCAGTGGTGCTCCCAGTGAATGACCTAGCCGATCCCAGACTCTGTACCTCTTTACGTAGGCCTAATGTACCTCTCCACCTAGCCTTGGTAGGCAGGATACATCCTCTCCACCTGCAGATAGATGCCCATTGCAACACATGGCCCAATTTCCCCATCTTCCTCCCTTTTGCTGCGTTTGCGTTTTGCCTCTGCTTTCTTTTATCTTCTCTTATTCTCCCTCCTTGTGTTTGCTGCACCCTCTTCTTCTCTCGCCGTGCTCACTGTGTCTTTTTGATCGATTCGAAACTTCAACCGCAGCGATACCGCATTGACGCGGCGGCAGTTTCCGATCCCGACCGGTCCGTCCAAGTGCGCCACTACATCACCATCCCAACCTTTTCTCGCGGCTGCTCCGAAAGACTTCATGTTCACAATCGACACACAACCAACCCTGCCGCCCTACGAAACATACATCCGCTTTACCCTCACGGTAGTCTCTATGTGCCATCGACCTTCTATCATTGCGCCAAAAAAATCTTAACACACGCCATCTGCACAAGGCTTAATTACAAACTTTCGCCCATTGCGCCACCACGACTTTTCCCTTTGGCCACCATACTCGCAGCTGTTTGGTCGCAGTCCGCTACGTGATTCGGTTCCTTAAAACTCTTGCTACTACTGCCGCCGACCTTTGCTTCTCCATCCTTTCGCCTCGTCCAAACTCTTCTCGTTCCCCATTCTTCGTCCTGGAATTCGGTCCCTCGCCATCCGGCGCTTCGAGCCCGCTGCGCCTCACTGTCGCCCTCGTCTCCCGCTCGTGATTGACATGCTCCTGTACTTGCTGCAGCGCGCTTCTATTGCTGACTACCTGCCATCATGGACGACCTCTGCACTCTCGACCGCGATGCCCTTGCCATCGAACTAGCCGTAGCCGCAGACTACAAAATACTCCCAGCAATCCCGTCCGACCACCTCATTCCTCGACTACCATACAGGTTCGCGCCAGTCACATCGAGTATATCCGTTTCGCCTTCATCTCAAAGCGCTCGCGCAAGTCCAGATGCAAAATCATCCCTAGAGCCCGACTCTCCCGTCGTCCCTCCCGCGCGGCCCAGCAGCACGCCCTACCCCTTCACCGACACCAAGGAAGCCGCAGACTCTAGCACACTGGATTTTGCCCTTGCCCTTGCCCTAGACCATATTACTACATCTCCAGCTGCCGACGAGTCCTGTAAACGGAGACGGCCGGCCGCACACTTCACTCGTCTCCCCATCGAGATCCACGAAGCCATCTTGGACCATTTACTCGGGGTCAGCCCCAAAAACTGCCCCAGGTCTGGCCTGTGGTCGCCCAATGCAGCTGGAAGCTTGGGATCGTCGCTACGCTCCTCGAGGAGACGAGAAATGACACGCTTGGCCCTCATCAGCCCCACCTGGCGAACCTTGGTGCAACAGAGACTCTATCGACATTTAAAGTTGAAAGGCACCGTCGGCTCCATCAACCAGGCCATTGTTCATTTTGCCGGTCCAGGCCAGCATCTTGCCGACCATGTCAGACATATTGAGATTTGGTTCCCAGTCTTTCAACCACGCCACGGACCTCTGGCACTTTCCGATACGTCCCTGCTGCCCGTGATCCTAACCGATAGTCTGTCGGCTGCGTCCTATGCCCTCGCAGGGAATAACTGCACCCTCGAGGATGTCTTCAGATTCGTATCTTTTGTCTTGCCCCGGACGAGGGTTCTTACACTAGAGGGTGGCGAACGTCGAAAAGCGCCTCAGGTTGTCCACTTCAACAATAACCGCTGTTGCCTCCACTCAGAGCCAACTTTGCCCCTCATACCCTCCGTAACGACCCTCGTCACCAAAGGCCAATGGAACCTGATGCGAGACCATTCTGACTTCGTTTCCATCCTTGGGGCTCTTCCCAATATAGAGGAATGGCAAGGCGCTTACAGCAAGCCAAAGTCAAAGAGCTACATTACCGTTTCTGGATTCATGCCGTTCATTCCGGCGAGCATCAAGCATCTTAGCCTGTGTCTCGAAAATGATTACAGGCGGGAGGCCGTGGTGCCTGCGTTTTATGCCAAAGCATCTCACCAGACACATATATGCACAGTCCTCGGAAACATTATGCCGAGGCTCGAGCAGTTTTCATACACTGGGCGCATCTGCCATCACTTTTTTCAGGTTGCCAGTCAGAGCGCCGTTGCACCAAGTCGACTCCGATCAATTGATGTCACTCTCAAGAATTGCTGTCGTCACTCCAACATTTTCTCCGACTCCGGCTCCGGTATTCAAGATATGGGATTCATCGAGGCCTTTGAAAAGCTCGTCATTTCTGGCATCAGATCTTTGGCTCAATTCCAGCGCGTCGAGTATCTCCGAATTCGATTCGTCGATCTAGGTTCGTATACACACCACCAATACCTGCCTTCTCTACTAACTCGATCCACAGACTCGATCATTCCCGCATTAAACCCATACTTTTTGTTCCAACGCGGCGAATGCAGCGGAGTCTGGAGTAGGGATATCTGCAACGAAATGGCCACGGCTCGCCCAACCGCCAAATTCCGCGACTTGAGCGAGACTTTCGGCAACATCTCCTACGGCAAAGACGGACGAATTGTCATTTCGCCCGAGTATCCGCGCACGCGCATAACCTCCCTCAAACTTGCCAATTACCAAATATTCTCAACCCGCGCAGTGATTCTGTGAGCCGCCTAGTCATGCGCGGCTCAGAAACTCGGAGCCAACCAGCTACAATTGCATGATACACCGGCGTTGGGCTTGCTTTTTTGTTCATTTTTTTTTCTTTTTCTTTTTTGCGGCAGCATGGCGTTATTTGCGGCGAAGGGACTGGATAATTTCACTTTTGCCTGGCCCTATATACCCCCGGGCAGCTCCTTACACATTTTTTTTTCTTGGGTTTAAGTGGGGGAGATATATTGTCGATCGCTTGGATATGCCACATTGCAGAGCACCAAGATATGCGCAAAGGGAACTAGGCTATACATATCAAGCTATGCCACTCACGATAATAAAAAAGCTTTACAATCACTGGCCACATTTCTCTGGTTCATCACTAACCAATTTTCTGTCAGAGCCATTGATGTCAAAGAGGTCTTATTCTGTATGCGTCTTCTCATCTACTGGACGGTCTCGTACTCCGTCGCTGATAATGATGCCCAATATCCAGCAATTAACCAGGAAAAAGGCCAGCGAAGCCAGCCACAAGCCCGGCACAAAAGTGCTCCTCCCAAGAAATTCAAGCTCATAGCCCTGCTGCAGCCACGCGCCCTGCGCGACAACCCACAGCAACAAGGCCGAGATTCCGAGCTTGGGATTTCGCAGCAGCGATGAGCCCGGCAAGTAGAGCGGCAGAAAAATCATGTACCAGAGGAAATACTGGCACCAATGATTAGTACCCTTTTTCCCCCAAAACGAAAGTTGAAAGAATAGAGAAATGGAGGGTGGGGGGAACGTACTTGAGACGTGCAGACCTTGTTAAACGTGACAAAGGCAAACGTCTGCGCCATCATGGACGTGGCGAGGTCCTTTTTGGCGAGGACGATCGGGATGAGCACGCACGACAAGAGCAGCTGCGGTACAAAGGCGATTGACTCGGTACGCAGCAACAACGACGAGGAGACGGAGCCGGACGGCGTCGCTGAGTTGATGTACAGCAGGATGTTGTAAAGTGAGAAGTTGTGCCGGTGGTCGATGCGGGTGCCGTGATGAAGATAGGTGTGCACCAGAAACGGCGTTCCGTAGCTTTTTCGTTTCAAGATTAGTTCTGGAGAGAGTAGAAGAAGGAGGGGGGGGGGGGGGCACATACATAGAGTACATGATGACGTTGAGCAGCATAAACGTCGCCAGACTGGCAACGGTAAACTTGATCCGCGCCGGCGTCACGAAGCGCATTGCCGCCTCCAGCAGCGTCTTCGTCGTGCTTTTCCTGGCCTTGCCGCCGCCGTCCGTCGCCATCCTCTGCTCGTCCATCCACCACACCACCGCCGGCGCGTAGATGAACGGGTAAATCTTGACGTGCACCGCCAGCCCGAGCACGACCCCGGCCAGCACCACCCTCTTCCGGGCGACTGCCCACAGCAGCGCCATTGTCAACACGCCGAGCAGGGCCTCTGCGCTGCCGCGCGTGCTCATGGTCGCGACCATGGGGTTCCAGAGCCACAGCGCCGCAAACGCCCCTGCTCTCTGCGATGCCGTCATGCGGCTGTTGTTTTGGGAGGGCGACGGCGGTGATGGTGGGGAGCCACCGCCGCCGCGAAGATCTAGGAGCCGGAGCGTGAGCCATCCGGCGGCAAGATCGGCGAGCGCAAAGAGAAGCTTGCCGAAGTGGAAGAGCAAAGGGTGGGTGGTGGTGGTGGTGGCGGCGGCGGTGGGGAGGAGCAGCCAGGCGAGGAGAGGCGTGTAGCGGTAGGTGGCGCGCGCGTAGGGCGAGGAGCCGAGGGAGACGGAGCGCGCGGCGTCGGTGAAGACGAGGTAGTCAATGTCGGTGTACTTGAGGGCCGAGTGGGCGTCCTGCCAGGCGCCGTAGAGGAGGAGGAGTAGGCGGAGGAGGGCGGCGAGGGTAAAGAGCGGGATGGGGTCGAAGAGCGCGTGCAGAGAGCACAGACGGCTGCTGCTGCTGCTGCTGCTGCTAGTCGCGGCGGAAATGGCTGCCGTTTTTGCCATTTTCCTATTGTGGGTGCCGTGTGTGAATTATATGAGTTGGCGATATGCTCGGTATTGTTGATGAGGTGTGTTCAGTGGTGCAACGGATAAGACATCATTTGCCAGCCAGAATATAATCTGAATGTGTTGCACTTGGTGTGATTGATGAATTCGAACTGATTCAATTAACAAGTCTGCTAATGAACGCCGTGTCGCTCGGGAAAGCAAGATGAGATTTAGTGAATTGTCGTCGCGTGTGCAAACGCCAACAAGCTCCCCTTTTCGGAGCGCTTCACTTTGAGATGCAGATCCACACCAGGTCAACTTGGGCAAGCCCACCAGAACTTTTCCCAGCTCGTTGCCAGCTCCACTCCGAGCCTAGCTTTCAAGATCCTTCATCAATTCATCAGCGACAACCAGTCTGATTGGCCATTTACCCTCATCTTTCTCATATAAAGAAACTTGATAATTATTACACCTTATTATACAGCGGTATTGTCCCTGGAATGTCAGCCGTCAAGCGGGATTACAATGGCCGAGCCAAGATCGCGGCAGAGGCCCCACGAGGCCGTTTTCACGACATGTTTGAGGGATTCCGCGACGAGCTGGACCAGCACCATGATAGACGCGAGCGCCTCGTCAAGGTCTCGAGAGATGTAACAGCACAAAGCAAAAAGATGTACGTTGTTTTCTACAGCTATCTGCAAGTCATGTCATCTTCCCTGCTAACACATCTCCTAGCATCTTTGCTCTACAAAGGTACACAACCAGCGACAAGGGACTCGCTCATCTGCCGCACTATACTAACCAAGCCACGCAACAGGGTCAAGGAGCTTAATAAGGAGCTCCCGTCCAACATTCAAAAGGACATGGACACGCGCCTCGCCGAAATCGCCACGCTGCTCAGCTCCGTCGCGCCGGACCTGCAGTCCATCAACCGCTACCGCTACCAGTCGACGATGCGGTGCCTCGAGGAGCTCGTCGAGGCGCTCTCCTTTGCGCACTACCTACGCCGCCAGACGCTCATCACGCTGTCCGAGGCGCAGGCGGCCGTGCCCGCCGCCGAGGCCGTCGGCCTCACAGAGTACGACTACATGTACGGCGTGTTTGACCTGTTTGGCGAGCTGATGCGCTTCGCGACGGTGACGACGGCGCAGACGGGGCGGCTGCTCGGTGGTGGAGACGGCGACGGCGACGGCCACAGCCGCACGCTGCTCAGTGACATGCAGGAGCTGGGCTGCGCGTTTGAGATGATGCGCGACGTGCCGACGCGCGATTACCGCCAAAAGGTCGAGGCTATGCGGCAGAGCGTCAAAAAGGTCGAGAAGCTCGGGTACGGCCTCGTCGTGAGGGGCAGTGAGCGGCCAAAGGGATGGGTGCCGGACATGAAGGAGGATGCTGCCGATCACGGATCGCCATAGGCATGTATGACTTTCTGTTTATAATTAAAGGACCATTATGTTATGATAGTTGCTGTTTGCATGACTGCGTGTTGGTCATGGGTGCCAGCTGGCACCGAGTCGCTCACAAACGGATAAGTAAATCTTCTTCTCATCCCTCCCGCGTACCTCGCACCATCTTGCCTCCTTGTTCTTCCCCTCTTCCCTCTTCCCGACCTCTTCTTAATCATTCCCACCCGCAGTTGCCTGCCTTATTGCGCGCCCCACGCCTAGCCGCCGAAGCACGAAGCTGTCCCTCGCTGCAACGCACTGACGGCCAAGACTCTTTCCAAAATGCCGCCCAAGAGAGCTCAGGCGGCCACCAACAAGCAAAAAGGCGAGAGTCTCGCGAGAAGAACAACCTTCTACGTCAACAACGAGTGGGAAGCGGGCAGCGGACCGGACGACTGTACTCATATTCGCGGGCAGATGTACGTAGAGTGCCTCGAGCCGCAGAGAATGACCCAGGACTGGCCTATTATCCTGGTTCATGGCGACTATCACTCCAGTCAAGTTAGTTTCTGTAAAGCCTTCCGATTAATGGCAGCACGCTGACGAGCAGATTTGGCTGACAAAACCCGACGGAGACCCGGGCTGGGCCTCATACTTTGTAGGCAAGGGCTTTCGGGTTTATCTTGTCGATTTACCAGGTACCGGCAAGTCGAATAACCTTACAAAGGAAGAAATTGAGGTTGCAGAGATTCGAAGCATCAAGGGCTCCCAGATTGAGAGGGGATTCACCGCTCCAGAAGTATTCAACCACATCGCCGACCGCCGCTGGTCCACGGTCCAGAAGCACGACAAATGGCCAGGGGTAAGTACAGAGTCGTGCCGGTTGCCTATACCGCCTACTAACTCGCTAAATCGTCTCAGACTGGCAGAAAGGACGATGGCAATTTCGACAGATATTGCGCCTCTTTGACCTCGCTCTTCTTTACCATCGAGCAGCGACAAACTCTAGCCCAGAATGCGCTTAGATGCCTCCTCAAGACGATCAAGAAAGCAGTCCTCATCGGCGAGGGCACGGGGGCGACGGCTTCCTGGCTTGCGGCGGATGTTGTGCCAGAGTTTGTGGTTGGTGTCGTGGCTATCGAGCCACCCGGCCCGCCTTTTTGTGACGGGACCGTAAGCCGAAACGGCAAGCGAAGATTTGATTCCTTTACAAAGTTTAATCCGGATCGTCTCAAGTACGGCTTGTCTACCATCCCGCTGACATACGACCCTCCGGTTCGGGCAGAGTTGGATCTACGAAAAGAGCCGACGGAGCTGCTTCCATCGTCCTATCCGAAAGAGTCGGCCGGACTGCATCCGTTGGACCTGGCTATCTTTGTCCGTCAAGACACTGGCAAGTCGATGGTGCTCCAGTACAGCCCAGACAACATCCCGGCCGGGTTCATCTTCAAAGGGAAGTTGACACATGGGGAGGGTACAATGCGCGTCCGGAAGCTCGCCAATTTGGCACAGATGCGCCATGTGATCATCACCGGGGAAGCAAGCTCCCATTCCGAGTATGACGGTTCTACAATGCACTTTATGCAACAAGCCGGCCTCACTGTCGACTGTGGATTTCTGGAGAGATACCGGACATATGGCAACGGCCACCTGATGTTCTTGGAAGAGAATAGCGACGAGGTTGCCGCCCACATCATGCGCTGGATACAGAACAGGGCAGGCAAAGTGTACAAGCCAGTGGTCGCTGCTGAGACAGATGTGACTATCGTACCCGAGCCTACCGCACTGTTGTCCCGTCGGGCTATTGAATGCGACCAGCGGCACGTCAGATCTTCGAAGAGATACAAAAGCGACACTACTGATCGTTCCAAACTGTCTTTGGTCTCAGCAGGCCATTCCAATGTAATCGATTTGACCGACGAGTTTGATTGCGGCGTCGAATACTGCTCTAATGATGCTTGGCACTCTGCCTATGATGAAGAATACGCGTTGTCTCCTGCATCTGGCATGGTTTTCCGACACAGTAAGATGCTACCGCCCGCGCCGCCGCCCCAAGCCAGTCTCCCAAGAGCCTCTGCACGAGCGGAAACTCCGCCTGTGGCCAACACTTTCGAGCCAAATGCACGCGAGAGCTACCCTCAGAGGCCTGAGCTCTTCGTGCCGCCCACATTTGCTACCCAAGACCCGGCTTCTTTTGCTTTCTCAAGGCCAACGCCCGTGCAATCACATCCTCAACAGGTGGCTCTGGAGGAGAATGAGCCTAGTGGCACTGGTAGGCAAAACTCACAGGGTCTTCAACCCGATCAAGCGGACTTTCATACGCCCCCAGAGTATCCAACTCGGAGCCCCGTTGTTGCTTCCCCACGAAACAACTCAGCTTCTCAAGCTATCTACGAACAACAAAAAGGCTCGAAAAGGGACGAAATCACCTACGTAGGCGAGTCGGCGCCAACAGGGCCTTTCAATAGCTTTGAGAACTTATACACCGGGTATGAATTTGGCTTTTCCCCGCCACAAGCCATGAGCCGAAATGGATGCCAAACTACGGGGCTGCCGGACTTTACTCGCATGCCCTTGATTCCCTTTTCTCATGACATAACACCGAACACAGCCTCCTGGCCGCAGAATCCCTATCTCTGGTCGACACAGGGCGGGTGCTTTCCAGGTTCTTTTGCTCAAGCTCCGCGCTCCATGCCCAATTTCCAGCCTCGCAACAACGCCGGTACCAATGCGGAGTCTACGGGGGCTACCAATGATTGGTTCCTCAACAACCTGCCTAATGATCTCAATATTGATCTGTCATCTCAAAATGAGGATCATCTCGACCAATACGAGTATGAAGTATAAGTGGAGAGGCGATATTGGACGCTTGTCATTGGTGCTGAAGCAGTCGTCAAGTTCCATTCTGTCGTTCCACTGAGAAGTTCAAGGAGAAGTTCAAGGGTGAGTGATGGGAATGGTTATCAGAAGGTGGTGGTGGCAGTAGCCATTGCTTTAAGTTTGGAAGCTCAGTGTGCCACGGGTTTGGGTGTCCGTTTTGGGGACAGTTGAAAGCAAGGGTGGAAGGAACTCCGCGATGATGATTGCAACGACTTTATGAACAACGACGCTTACGATTGGATGACTGAATTTTAAAAATTTCGAATGGCTTCTATGTAAACAAAGATTTATTTAAGAACAAAAACACGGCTCGATTGGGTTAAAAACCTTTACTCGAGCCCATTACTGTGATCAGCTCTTTTTTTAAGGGATTTGGGACAGTGAGGATGCGCGTGTGCGCCTCGGTCCCTGGTGAGGCTCTGAGCTTTTGGTCTGCAGCATGCATATCTAGATTCAATTTAATGACTCGAAAATTACCTTTTCCGTCACATTTGAACAGAGGCCAATTTGCTGCGACTCGTCCAGCCAAGTTCCTACGTCCATGAACCGGTGTAAGTCATGATACGAGACACAATTGGTCACTTTGAAAGCAAGACCCGCTTTATCAGCTTAATACCGTGAATATCCCATCAAGACCATTTCATCGTCGACCAACGCGAAACTCGTCGCCATGCTCGCCCTCTCTATTCATCAAACATGTGCGCTCTGCAGAAAGAAACTACCGACTCGACACGGCTCTTCCGCGACGAGGCGCGGCGCTGGCAGGCCGTGCAGGACCGCGACGCCGCCGCCGACGGCCTCTTTGTCTACGCCGTCAAGACCACCAAGATATACTGCCGCCCCATCTGCAAGGCGCGCCTCGCGCGCCGCGCCAACGTCTCCTTTTACGACACGGGCCGCGCCGCGCACGAGGCCGGCTTCCGCGCGTGCAAGCGGTGCCGGCCGGAGCTGGCGGGCGGCATGCCCGAGGAGCTGGCGGTGCGCAAGATTCGCGCCTTTGTGGACGGGTGGCGAGACGGCGGAGGTGGCGGTGACGGTGACGGTGACGCAAACGCGGACAGAAATCTGCGACAACGACGACAACGGCTGAGCTTGAGTCAGATGGCTAGGCAGACGGGCCTTTCCAAGTGGCACTTTCACCGCGTGTTTAAGCGGTGCGTGGGCGTCACGCCGAGCGAGTTTCTGCGCGGCGGCGAAAAGAGGGCCGAGTCCTGGTCGCCGCCTACCAGCGGGACCGTGTCGCCGTGGACTGACGCGGATTTGGATATTGTGCTTGGGCTATTGCCTATGGACGAAGAGGAGGAGAGGCAAGGCTGTCACGACACTGGCTTTGCCTTGTGTGGTGTGGAGTCTGCACTGATGCCGTTGAGCGAAAACGGTCTTGGCTGGGATGACGCCAACTTATCGTTTGATGATTTTCTCGTCTGGCCAGACTGGCCAGAAGAGACTGCCAAAACAGCATGACAACAATTGATGTGGGAAAATAATCAGCCGGATTCCTTTTGCTCGGTTTTGGCTACATTGAGCCAATGTCTCCATCTCACAACTACAAGCATCGGCACAAACGGCAGTGGCTGACGGAATCAAAAAAGCCACCGATTCCAGTATTGCATATTCAAACAAGGGATGATTTTTTTCTTTTTTTCCCTCTTTCCATGTCCACACCGTTTCTTGTCAGCTCGGACCCCGAGCGGCCAATCTGGTGTGGTCTTGAATTTGACGTGACCATGAGCTGACTAAAGGACGCGCTCTGATTGGTCAATTCCAGATCTATCAGCACCACCAAGGCCAGGCTAGAGCGGCGACTTACAAAGGGACCGCGCCTGCTCCAGCCAACCGAATCCATTGCTTTTCGATGACATTGCAGGGTCAGCAATGGAACTGTAGTGATTGGCTGTGTGGATGTCCGGGGGAGCTGTTGGGAAAGAATATATGAAAGAGCTGCTCCCTTGCAGTGAGGCCAGTCTTTTTTGTCCAGAGCTGAGCATTCTTCGTCTTCATCCTACTTTTTGCCTGATAGCCTTGATACCCCAATACAAGTCTTTTTTTTTTTGGTCAGCAGTCGGTTTAATTACTATAATCGATTTACCGATAGCCTCACCACAAAGCACAATTCACTTACACACATCATCACAAACTCCCCCACTTACACAAACACACACCCCTTGACACAGCCCAAACATGGCACTCGACAACGAAAACTCTCCTCTGCTGCCCCGCGAGCCCGCCGTTGAGCGGTACTCGCCCCTCTACGACGAGACCAAGACGATGCCCGAGGACTCGGGCGGCCTCTTTGACACGACCGACATCCTCCGCGACGTCATCATCGGCTTCGCTGACGGGCTCACGGTGCCCTTTGCGCTGACGGCCGGCCTCTCCAGCCTCGGCAGCAGCAAGATTGTCATCATGGGCGGCCTCGCCGAGCTCTTCTCCGGCATGATCTCCATGGGCCTCGGCGCGTACCTGGCCGCCGTCACGGAGCGCGACCACTACACCTCGCAAGAGGCCCGCGAGCGTGACCAGGTCGACGCCGTGCCCGACGCGCGCCGCGCCGAGGTCTACGCCATTCTCGAAAAGTACGCCGTGTCGCGCGACGCCGCCCGGCCGCTCGTCGACGAGCTGTGCCGCCGCCGCGACCACTGGGCGCGCTTCATGGTCGACTTTTCGCTGCGCCTCGAGCGACCCAACATTCACCGCGCCTGGATCTCGGGCGTCACCATGGGCCTCAGCTACCTCGTCGGCGGCCTCATCCCCATGATTCCTTACTTTGTCATGCCCCGCGTCGGAGACGCCCTCGTCGTGTCGATTGCCGTCACGGCCGTCATCCTCTTGATCTTTGGCTATGTGAAAAACTACGTCGCTATCCGCAACCATCGCGCCGGCCTGTCGGGCGCCATCCAGACGCTCGTCATTGGCGTCCTGGCCGCGAGCACGAGCTACCTCATCATCAAGGCTCTGGATACGGATAGCGCAGGGTCGCTGGTAAAGATTCTCAAATAATGGAGAGCATGTGTTGCTCTGTAGGCTTGACTGAAACGTCCCAAGTCGAGCGGGAACAAAGGTTGACAGCTGGAAGACTGCGTACATAGGATGGCGTTTTCCGTTTCTTTATGATTCTTAGCGTTTGCTTGTAAAACTCCCCTCCACAAATTGGAGTAATGAATGCCACTTTTTTTTTTTTTTTCATTTCACTACCACTCAGTTTGATCACCCCATGTTTCTGAATGTGACACGGGTTTGCTCGTATTGTACGTACGGAGCGACAGTGCCACGTCCAGCGGATGGCACATTCAACCGTGGATGGGTTCGGCGTGCATGTCCAGTATATTTTATATATGAAAACATATAAAACACATTTGGGTTTGGCGTCGTGCGTGTTCAGGGTGCTCGTGATCATCATGCATATCGCCTCACGCACAACCTGGAAAAGGAAAAAGGCCTGTTTCAGCCACACCCCATCTCCGTTTCGACATTACGCACTATACGCATCCTACCCTGAACAACGACCGCAAATCACCGTCTCCAGCACACCCCACCAGCTGCCGTCATCCGCAGTCCGTCTACGCAATTCGCATCCTCGCGAAGCCAAGTGCGCAGTCACCAGAAACAACATGTCCATCCGGTGTCGACACACACACATACACACACACACCTGCCTCAAACTTTGTTTTGAAGGCATCGCTTGCAACCCAAGGCAGCGAGAGCGGCGCGAGGCTGCGTCCCGCTGTACATGGCGGCAGAAATGTACGACTCGCCCTTGATATCTAGTCACGGTTTAAACATATCCCGCTCAAGTTTTTCTAAATAGAGCATGGGGAAAATAATTTTCAGATGGGTCAGAGTAGCGTTGAATCTTCGGAAGATGTAGTTAATGGGGCTTATTAGGCAGAGGACGGCGGGTGTGGGAAACCAGTTCAGCCTCTCTCAAGATGTGCCTCGCGGGCCCGAGTCATAAAAGTGCGATAACCCCCCCCCCGCCGTCCTACGAGAATATTGAACAAACGGACGCCAGCGGTGCAGCTTTTGGGGACAGCCCCCCCGGATTCCGGAGAAATCGGCGCGGCGCGATGATCATGGTACCCAGCCCCTGATATGAGCCTACTCGGGTCGTCGCACCCATGTTCTCAATGCAAGCCCCTTCCCCATTTCACTTTTACGAACCAGTAGGGTTTGTTTCCCAGCTTCTTTTCGTCTCTTTGGGAAGTGATAGTTCGAGCTACATGGATTGTGTACCTAGCTTTTCACGCCGTTCTCGGGAGGAAGACCGAAAAATAGTCTCAGCCTTACGTGTGGGGCGTGGGGGTTTTCGGCCGAATAGCGGGCCTACTTTACAGGCCGAATGTCGCATCCACCAACGCAGCCCAGCTTTACCAAACTGTCAAGACATATTTATTATATTCTTCTCCTCACAGTATCGCTTTGCAAACTGCACTACATGTGCGTTTCTGCTCTATAGTACAAACTGCCTGAGCCATGTCTGGAACCTGTACCAGGTCCGGAACCGTCGCTGCAGCGGCAAGCCGCCATCGGCTCCAGCATTGACCCAAACGTCGTCACCAGCCGAGTCTCCCACCACCGATTCTGTCATCGCTGAATCCTATGCAGTGTTTCTTGTCCAATCTCTCTCCTATGGGATGCAAAAGTCGATCCAGCTGCCCAAGTAGTCCAGTCTGTTACCTTGTGTCTCTTGTGACTTGTAGATTTCCTCAAACTCTGCAAAGTTGAGCTTGCCCCAGCCTCCTCGGGCTTCAGCCTGAATCTCAGCCAGGTTGAGGCGCTTCCACTCCCTGAGCGTTGCATTGGATGGCTCCGGCGTTGAGCTCCGTTTTGTTTCCGGAGCCTCGGATACCGCAACGGACGGAGCTGCAGTGGCCGCTTCTGCTACGCTATTGGGCCGAAATTGGGGCAGCGTGGGGTCACGATACTCTGCTGCCGGTGCCTCTGTCGCCGCGACTGGGTTTACGTCGTTGTCTGCCGCTTCCAGCACCTCTTCAACGCTGGTGGCCGTCTGCAACTCAACCGCGTTACGAGGCTCTGACGGTTCTACCAAGTATCCGCTGTCCTTTAGCAACTCCTCCAGGCTCTTCTCGCTGGCGGGCTTATCACTGGACGGCTGATCGCCGCTCGTCTCTTCTTTACCATCCTCGCCTTCTTCCCCCGTGTCTGTTTCCGAGGGATCGAACTCGTCAATGAGGTCTGCGTAAGCTGCGCGCTCAAGCCTAGTTTCAGCAGCCTGTACCGCAAGATCCTCTGCTGGCTTGAAGATGACATCCAACAATTCATTGAATGCCTGCTGCGTCACTTGGTAAAGAATTTCCTTTCCAGCGTCGTTTTCTGCAAACCCATGTCTATACGCAGGATCATCACGTCTGATTTGAAATGGAATATCGTCAGAGCTGGTATCGGACTCGACCGATGCTGGTGCACCGTTTTGCCGCCTCTCTCGGCGTCTCTTCTCTCGTCTCTCTGCTTGCTCTGCCTTGGCAAGAATATCTTCTCCGTCACTCCAGTCGTCCGGAGCGGCACCACCCTCTTCCTGATCGAGGTAAAACTGTCGACGTCTCCACCGGTCATGGATTTTGCGCCTGGCCATATCACGCCGCTTCTTGTCCAACTTGGGAGCTTGTCTTCGACTGCGTTCGATAGCTCTTGCGCGGGCTTCGCTTTCTGTCGGTGGCCTGGCTTCGGAGCTGTTCGAGTTGGGATCTTGTTCATCCCCAGCATTGCCTTCGTCTTCATCAGGAGAATCCCGCTGCGCACTGTCTTCGTCGGCGCCGTTGTTGTTGCCGAGCAAAACATCCGAGAACTGTTCCAGATTACTCGGCGGATCAAGCATGGTGAGCCAGTAGGTGCCGTCAGCATCGGCACCACTAGCTCGACGGGCTGTTCTCCAGTTCCCGTCACCATCATGACCAATGACCAGCCCGCGTCGTCGGGCTCTTCTGTCCGTTTCGCATGCAAAAAGACTCGTCAGTATATCTCTTCGCGTAGCAGTGTCGTTTTCGTTTTCGACAAAGGCAGCTTCCTTGTCCTTGTCCACTGCGACATGGCCGTCCGGATGATATGTCTTGCCTTCAAAGCGCATATTCGAGTCAGCCTGTGGGACTCTTTCCTCGCGCCCGAAAAGACTGCTGAGCGGCTGCCGGCCGTTGACGAGTTGTTGTGCTTCTGTGCTCGCGAGTAGTTGATTTTCGAGGCCGTCTAATATGTCTCTATGCATTTGCTTGTATAAAACATAGTACGCTTTGAACATGCGCAAAAAGTCTCGGCGATTAACGTAACCATCCCCATCAATGTCGTAGCCGTCAAATACAGTCTGCAGCTTATCTTTCCGTCGCCGGTAGGAGAGACCATGTAAAAATTCAGAAAAGCCAATGAGGTCGTCATTGTTTGAATCGTAGAATGCAAACATGCGATCGTGTATCAGGTTAGGCTCTGCATATGCGGAAGCACCTGTCGGTACAAGGCATCGTTCGAACGTCTTGCGGTCCATGGCAATGCAGAACTGATCCGGGTCATCTCTCCATTCCGTGTTGGCCATGAAGGTCCATTGCTCCCAGAATGCTTCCAACTCGGGTCTCTCGAAGCCAGTCTCCTTGGACAACCTCGCCATGATTCCTCTAGGCACGGCACGGCGACAAGATTCTGGGTCACCAGTGTACCAGACCGGCTGCATTTGTCTGTGGCCGAATGGCGGGACCGGAATTCGAATCTTGTAGAAGATGTGCGTCTTGATGTGGACACCCTGAGATTCGCAGGTCTCACAGAGGTCAAAGTCTGCACAGTTTGCACAGCGGTAGCGAATGCCTCGAATAGGGACCATGCCACAGGCATTACATTGGCATCCTCTATGGACGCACCCATTGCGGCGCGCGTTATCCTCTGATACGCGAAATAACAAGCTCACAATATTGTGGCCTGCTCTCTGAGGAGGCAGTTGATTCGGGTCGTTCCACCACTCGTCCTCGTTATTTTCCTCGACGCCAGTCTCGCCCTCAGTTGAGGGCTGTGGCGGTGGCTGCGGCAATGCTGTATTCTCTGCATTTTCATCACCAGCAACATCCGAGGACGAGCTGGAGACGGTTCCTGACCGCCGGGAACGGCGGCGATTTCGGCGCACCGCGTTGCTTCGGTGTAGCGACCCATCGGGCAGCTCAAGCACGAAATGCGGCGAGTTGCGGTGGTATGCATAGTAGCCTGCCGAGATGGCTGCTACAGCAGAGACAACGGCTATAGCCACCCGTGGCCTCGTGAGGCTCTCGGCAGAGGGTGTCGAAAACCACATGGCTACCTTGGCGTCATGTTATTCGTTGTGCTGGTTGACGCTTGAGCAAGGCTGCCCCTGGCTGTGTCGCGTGGGTGGATGCTGAAGCGAGATGGGTCGTTTCGATGCTTCGATTTGGATGTGATGCGGGGTTGACAGCACTTTGATATTTACTGTGATAGTAATAGTCGAGTTGTTGTGTCTGGTAGATGTTGAGGACAAGTCATGCAGAAGAAAGGTTGGTAAGCTCTTTTCTGTTTTGCAGCCATGGAGAGCTTGCAGGCGGTGGGTGGGTCTTGCGACGCCACCAAAAGCAACGCATGGTTAGCTTCCGATTTGCAGTAGTTACCAATGATCCGACCAGTCAGTCGACAGCTTCGACTTGTCTTCCCTTCCCCTCACCAGCTCACGACACTTGGTTAAAATCCCCCGCCATGGCGCAACTACCCTCACCGAACGCGGGCGGGATGCCCTCGTCCTTTGACCATGACCTGTACGTGTTTCAATCGATGCTGTTTCCTGCGCCACCACTGCTCACGCGACGATACCCAGCGAATTACGCAACGAAAAGACGCTGCACAAGGTCTTTCGCAAGATCAAAGAAGAGCCTCTTGTGCCGCTCGGTACCTCTCCCGCTCATGTCCACACCAAAGACCGTCAAAGACGCTAACAATTGCCCGCCTAGGCATGGGCCTGACCGTCTTCGCCTTTATCAACGCATACCGCGCCCTCCGCCGGGGCGACTCGAAGCAGGCCAACAAGATGTTCCGCGCGCGCGTCGCCGCGCAGGGCTTCACCGTCATCGCCATGGTCGCCGGCAGCATGTACTACAACCAGGACCGCGAGAAGAGCAAGGAGCTACGCAAGCTCAAGGAGGAGACGACGGCCGAGGAGAAGCGCCAGAAGTGGATCCGCGAGCTCGAGGCTCGTGATGACGAGGACAAGGCCATGCGCGCCATGCTCGAGAAGAAGGCTCTCGCGCAGTCTAGCGCGGCGGCCGGTCAAGAGGCTGACAAAGACCCGCAGGCCGGCGGCACGGGCGGTATCCTCGGCCGCATGGGGCTCTGGGGCCCGGCCGAAACAAAGGCTGCCGAGGAGCAGGCGGCCGCCGCCGCTCCTGGTGTCGCCAGTGAATCGACCGAGAAGAGAAGGGAGAACCCCAGAAGCTCCTTGGGTGCTCTGGGAGAGGTGTATGGCTCAAAGAAGAAGGATGATGGTGAGTCCAAGAAATAAACGCTCTGTTTTGAAAAGCTTGTGGCTTGTATATATCTGGCGTTGTTGGGACGGAAAACGCTTTTTTTGTGCGATACGAAGTAGCTTTGATGCTCACCACTACTCTCTCCACAAGCGATAGACCATGTTTCAAATATAATCAGTTAAACAAGAGTTATCAGAGCCTGTTCCGATCCTGTCCTCGTGAAGGAGCCGAGTATATAATTTCCTGCATCTTGCTAGGACATTGAACCACCGCTCCGGTTATTTCCAATCAGGCCCGCCATTTCCAACAACGCTCGGTCCTGCTCTTGACTACCAGTGCCCAGATTAATCTTGCGGCGCGCTTCCGCTTCACGTTCCTCCCACGCCCATCTCTCCGCCTGCGCTGCGGCTTCCTTGTCGCCGCCACAGCCCCATACCTCGAGCTTGTGAATCTGGAACCGATCTTGAAAGTTGGACTTTCGCACCGCGCTCGTGTGAAACGCACCGCCACGGGACGAATAATCGTGGTTGAAGACGCCAAACTCAAACGAGCCATCCAGAAGAAGCGACACCGCACCCAGTGAGAATGTGGCGCTGGTACGACCTGATTTTGTTGGCTTGGGATGTGGACACCCAAAAGCTATGCAGGGCTGATTGGCGGGCGCCTTTGTAAATGTGACGTAGTCAGTGTTGATGGTTGACGCCCGAAAGACGTCGTGTACGGGCTCCAGTTGGAAGAGAACGGTCTCGGAGTCGCCGAAACAATCTTTGTGGGTGTGCTTCCACGGCTCCCGAACATACAGGCCGAATGTGAGGCGCTCGCCTTTGCTGCCATTCGGATATCGCTTCAGAGGCAGAGACTCGGCAAAGTTGGTCTCCTGCCCACCTTCTGGCTCGTCTCCGACCCGACTTCCGCTAACTAGCAATATCGTAGGGGCAGCCCAATTGAAGACCTTGGACTCGAAGCTTCCGATGGAGAAGCCCGATTCGTTTCCGGAATACAATAGGCGGACACGGTGGAATAAGTCGGACGCGGGCAAGAATGTGGATATTTGAGCCAAGAGATGGCCATTCAAAATTTCACCATTGTTGAGAACCAGCGGCTGAGCTAGCTTTGCGGGCTGATGCTCGAGTTTGGCCTCATCGCCCTTGTGTTTGGAAAAGTCGAGATTCTTGGAGAATAAAAAGTGGTTAAAGAGGTTATTGAACCCGCTGAAAAGATTTGGAGCAATGATGGGAAGAAGTCGCTTAAAGTCATGGTATCGAATGCCAGGGGATGTTTCTACATCGGCAAAGGACGATGAAATGCTCTCTGCTGAGGATCGTAGGTGCTCCAGTTCGGTGCCTATGACGCGGTTGGAATATTGCGCAAGACTGTCTTGTTCACCTAGAGGAGCAACGAGGAGTAGCAGCATCACGAGCTTGCGGAAGTTATCCATCGGTATAATTGCGCCGTGTACCTCGGGTACACTGCCTTGTTTGACGGCATCGCCGATATTCAGAAGCTCAAACGCGGTAAGAACGAGGTCATCGTCGGCGTATTCGTCATCATCTTCTTGTCCAGGCTGGTCAACAGTGAACCCCAGCGACTTGGTGCCCTGATCCGTCTCATCACTTTTGATAGTCGGTGATATGGGACTTGTCGTAGATGCTTTGCGGTCATAGACTGCCATGCTCTTGAAGAGCAGATTGGTACGGTCGGTTGACCCGCGAGCGAGAACCCGTTTGTATCGTTCAGTCATGATGACCACCACCATTATGAGATGCGGAAACTCAATAATTACTGGCGCTTCGGCCAGAAAGGGAAACGCAGCCACATACGACACCATCTGGAACAAAACTGGTGACGCGCCAAGGATGTCGGGTATCTCCAAGTAGCGAGCGATAGTGTCTTCCTTCAGGTACGAGATGTCTCCCTGACGATCGGCCAGTGTCTTGAAAACATCCTTGAGCGAGTAAAACTCGAGAGAAGTGAAGCATTTATCCTTGAAACGCACTGCCTATGTTATAAAGGTCAGTCGTGCAAGATTGAGAAATCCAGGTGCACTGTGCTACTCACCAAGTCCTGTAGCAGCTCTTCTTTGGAGCGATGCGTCGACTTCTCGTCCGATATGGCCTGCCCCATCTTCCCAAGTCTCTTGCTGCGTGGCGCTTTGCAAGATTTGTTAAGTAATGTGCGAGATGAGTTCTCTCAAATAAAGGTCAATAACAATCAAAGTACTTGCAGTCCTGCTGCCCTTGGGGTACCTTAAGTTGTAGCAGGCAACAATTAGTAACTAACGTTACCTTAATAATTAGTGCATTCTCGGAGCTAGGGATGACTGCCGACGTCACTAGTGGGGCTTAGCTTGACGGCCACTCAGTCTGGTTCATGCAGGGCTGGTTGACGGGCGCCATTGTGAGAATGTATTTGTATTTGTATTTTTATTACACTATGTGACGCCTGGGAGATGCCTAATAACTACAAAGTAAAGAGGGCAAAGGACGCCCACCGGGGCGAGCCTAAAACGAGCGGGGGCGGCCGCGTGCCTTTGTAAATGTGATGTGGTTGGTGTTGGTGGTTGACGCCGGGCAGGTAACGAACTAGCTTGGTGAACGCGCGCAACGCTGGAACACGGCTGTGCGATCAAAGGAACACTGAATGAGAAAGAAAGTGTCAGGGAGCCCGCCTTGCTCCAAAAGTTCCCGGTAGCTTTTGATCGACGGAGCCAAACACCGTGCACAAAAGTGATCGGTGTTATTCACCAGCCGCGTCTGGTCGACAACGACAACGGCTGGGGACGAACCGTCGGCTACGCCGTTTTCTGTCGCTTCGATGCTCGCTCTCGAAGTGCGCTCCGACGCGTCGAAATACTCTGAGTCGCTGTCGTCGTCGTATTGTTCGTTCTCTTGGTCGTCGTAGTCCTTGTCAGTGTCAGAATGGGTCAGAAGAAACGGCTCGATCACTTACAGAGGCAGACACCGCGGGGGAGGACTCGACCACATGGCCGGCAGAATACAATGAATGGGTAGCGGAAGAAAACCTGGCCAACGCACAAGAATACCTACGAGAGTACCGACTGCGAATCGACGAAGCGCTGCGGAAAAGAGGAAGGCCTAGGAAAATAAAATGACATTGAGGAAGCTATGAATGGTTACACGAAGCCTACAAAAAAGAAAGGAAAAAATAAAAACAAAGCAATCAATATCCTTCATCGCACAACAAGATCGTGGACACGAATTGTTGTCTCCTCTAGCTCGTCGACGTCGTCAGGAAGAGCTTTCGACAAGAGCTCCAAGTATTTCTGCCGCCAATCGCGCTTGACCAGCATCTAGATGGGGTAAGAAGAATCTTGGGGAGTTAGTCGAAGGCGAGGGACTTGGTTGTCCACTTGCACGAGGGTCCGTTCGCGAGCATCGAGCACCGCATTGTAACGCGCCCGAGCACTCTACTCAAAATTAGACTGCGGTTCGACGGAGAACAGAGAGTGCTTACAAGTCCAGAGGTGTCAGAGGCCAAGTCCGAGCGGAGAATTTTGGACAGAGGCGATGAGGATGCATTGCAGATGTGCTGCAGGTCCTTTACAGATGGTACAGGTAGCCAGTCTTAATCAACAGCCAGTTAATCAACAGCCAGTTAATCAACAGCCAGTCAATCAACAGCCAGTCAATTAACAGCTAGTCAATCAACCGATAGTGTATTAGCCAGCTAGTGCTTAATTACTGATTGACCAGCTGCTGATTGACTGGCTGTTGATTGACCGGCTGCTGGTTGACCAGCTGTTGATCGAGACCACCCAACTACTTGAAGTATCAAAAGACCTGCAATTGAGCTGCAATTTTCTGCCGCTTTTGGCCTTGCTTGGACTTGGCCTCTGAACCCTCTGGACTTGAGGTTTACTACCTGCTCTTTCCATCCGGCGTATGAAATCAGTGAGAACAGCCTGTCTTCATTATATAACCGACCTCTGCTACTTTTCCCGAGCGATACTGAGCTTCTTCATGGCCTTTTGTGCAGGCTTTGTAGCATCTGCTGCCTCATCCCTTGTCCGCAGCAGCTTGTTCACAAAGTTCTTGCCCTTCTTGGTCGTCTTCACATACGTCTCCAGCCCGAGCAGCACCGCATACGACTTTGAAACCGTCAGATGGCCCATGTCCACGTTCTCTGCCTTGAGACTCTGCAAAAAGGCCCGAAAGTTGGACGAGGGCGGCCGATAGTGCCCGCTCAGAGGAGACAGCGACTGCAGGCGCCCGTCCTTGATCTTGATGAGCCCCGCGGCGGAGATGCGGCCGCCCTGGAGAAAGGACGAGTGCTGAAAGGCGCCAGAGTCCTTGATGCCGACGTAGAGTCGGAAGTTGGTGTCGGCGACAAAGATCCAGCAGTTTGGGCGGACAGACTTGCGCAGCAGCTTGTTGATGATGGTCGACGTCGATAGGTGGTGAATCTTTTTGACGCCAGAAGCATTGTCAAACTCGGGGGTTGCATATTTGTTGGCACGATCAGCCTCCCGCCTCGACTCGATCGAAGAATCCGAGTCCGAATCCGAGGTGCCTGCCAGAGGATTGGCAGAGGGCCTAAACGCCGGTGTCGTATCGTCAGCCGGAACAATACCATGTATGCTGTCCTTGAATTGCTCAGTCGTATCGATGCGAGCACCATTCTTTGCCCAACACAGTCTCCCCTCGGCATCGACCTTGACCAGATAGTACTGCCTCTCCTCTCGCGACAAGTACCGCACTTGTTCGCGCTCCAGCTGCTCACGCGGGCAGGCGTCCAGCTCAACGTTGCGACCAGCGCCGTAGTCGAGCCAGTACAGAAAGTTTTCCTGCGCCTCTGACCTCTTCCACTCCTCATGGTATATGCGCAGATTGCTTCCGTAGCGGTGCTTGACATCAATCATTTCCAAAAAGTACTGCAGCCCCATCGTCCGAGCCTCGGTCCGGCGCTTCGCATTGTCGACCTGGCGCTGTTGTCTTTTGGTGGCCTTGGCTTCCAGGCTGGCCGCATCCGGGCTGTCCGGTTCCGAGTCCGACTCGCTGTCTGAAGCATCGCGGCCAGCCCGAAAAGCCACCATCCCAGCTTTTCTCCAGTTATGGCGGGCGTTGGCCGAGGGCGGTCGCGCCTCTCCAGCGACGCTCGCGGCTTCTGAGACAGCGCGCGGTCTTGGACGGTGCGTCTCCCGAAACTGAGCGTCGCGTACGGCGGCGACCCAGCGCGTACTGGGGTTGATGCTGTAGCCGTCCATTTCTCTGCGAGCACGGTAGCCCCGAAACGTTTTTTGAATCACCCTGGCTGCGGCGTCTTGGCCTTGTTGGTCCTCCAGCGGCAGTGTCGGGTCAGTGGACAGCCTATGTTGCTCCTTCATTTTTTTGCGGTTTTCGCCTTCCTTTTCCATCTGAATTTGAGCAATCTCGTGGAATCTTTCCTTAGTTGGAGGCACAAGCGAAGCCATGTATTCGTTATATATCGGATCCGCTGCTGGTGACCAAGGTGCAGCGTCGGAGGCCGCCATTTTGCTTCTATAACCCGCCGACGGCGGGGCCGTGGCTCCGGCAGCGACAGGGTAGCTAATAAAGGCAGGTGTAGTCCCTAGCAAATCAAAAGACCAGAGACGGGTCCAGCCCGCCGACGCAAGAGAAAACCAACTCGTCAGCGCGGGCAGTGCGGTGGCTGATTTTCAGGAGTGAGAGCTACCAGTATCGGATATCATTTGGTGAGAAACTGCCAAAGTGATCAGCTGTGAAAGCGCGAAGTGGCGTGAGATGAGATGTTTAGGGATAGGGCTGAAGAATATACATATTTGGTCATTTTATAAGTACAGTGTCATGATCGGCGGCGGCTCGAGGGCCGGAGGTGCATGCTCAGAGGGAAGTGTGCCCAATAACCGCTGAGCCACACATGCGGCCTCTGTCAGTGGAGCGTCACAGCCGGCCGGGCGTTTCCAAGCAATTACAGCCTCCCGCTAATCCAAAAAAAAAAAAAAAAAAAAAAAAACCGGAAATTGGTGTTGGGCATTGTGGTGGGGACCTTGACGAAAGAAGCTTGAATATTGACGTCGAACGAGGGACGAATGAGTCGTGTCCAGGCCGAGTCTGGCATGACGGCCGTACGCCAAGTTGTGGCAGGGCGCAAGGCTGAACTCGACCACGGCCACGGGCAACGTGCTGCCTTGACGTGGTTTAACGCTGTCGAATCAGTGAATCACTGTCGATGCCACGTGTATCATATGGACCGAGCGGTCATTGTAGAAAGAATATGTAACATTTGTCGTACGAAATTTATGAACAGTGAAGATGTCGAGAAAAAAAAAAAAAACAGCAGCGCTAGTTGGTGCTGTGGTAATCTCGCTAAGAAAATAGAAACTCCTTGAGGACTGGCGAACCTGAGAATTCTGGATTCAAAATGATGCAGCTAAATGGGCTGTCAGCATACTGCATCCGTAATGGAACAAGAAATCAAAGCAACCCTTACTTGAGAAAATATTGCAAACCCGCCCGTCGCTTCTCCAAAAACTTGGGCCGAAATTTCGAAATGACGCTCTTGGGCGGCAAACTGGGCACCGCCGCATCGAAATTTGGAAACGACTTCATCAACCTGTAGCGCAACGTATCAAATTCTGAATAGCGCTTTCGAACATCCATGTAGCTTCCCTAATAATTCGACGATTTCGTTAGCATCCACACACAATACACACATATACAGCGTGTTGCGCTGCGGCGGTTTTTTTTTTTTTTTTCTTTTTTTTTCTTTTTTTTATAAAATACCTGAAGAGTCTCGACCCGCACATTCCACACAACAAAGGCCCCGATGCTCGTCGCGCCGCCGTTGACGATTGTGTAGTCGACAATCTCGACGCTCCTGGCCCAGCAGGCGTTGTTGCGATCCTGCGCGTCGTCGTCGGCCTCGTGGTCGAGTAGTAGGATGGCGCCCGTCGGCCGACCCGAGGAGTCGGAGGACTGCACCGAGGCGGCGCGCCCGCGCGCCGCGCGCGACGGCATGTTCTGCCAGTACGGCGGCATCGCCACAGCCGGCGAGGATCGCGTCGGTGATTCTGCCGCCGTTGTCGCCGTCTCATATTCTGGGCCGCCGTCGGAGCTGCTGCTGCTGCATCGCAGCCCTCCGTTGCTCGGCGCGCCATGTGTCTTGGTGTCGCCCGAGCCCGTCGTCTGCGCAGCAGCAGCAGCAGGGCCTCGGTGCTCCCCAGCCTGACCGTGATTGAGAGTCGCTTCCATCCGGGTATGCCTGCGCAGCAGTAGCGCACGGGCGCAATCAATCAATTGGAGGAAGCCCACGGGGCGAGCGGCGGCTTGGGCGGGTGGCGAGCGTGCGATCGGTTCAAGGGGCGAAAGGGGGGGTAGGGAGCTTGTCGCAAGGCGTCTAGGAGAGGGGGTCTGTATCAGGTGTCGACGGCGATATGTTGCGACAGTGTGCGTGCACAAGAGCCGAAATCGTTGCGAATATGTGATACGTGAGTTGCGCAATTCGAATTTCAGCCTCCAAAAGACAAAAAAAAAAAAAAAAAACCAATCTGTTGTCATGTCACGCCACGCAAAGAAAAAGTATCGCTGATGGAAACCCAAAACCCGGCGCTACTCCCCAGATTTACAGGTGTGGGGCCGGGGCGGAGCTGTCTGGCACTCGGCATATAGCACCATGTCTGGTATATTTGGGATTTGGTGAGGTTTTGTTCAGATTTCATAGCATTACTATGCGGGCGCATCGCATCTAGCCGAAAATCAGGGATGGCATTGCTCTAGATGGAGACTTGGTGTTTAGAAATGCGTCTCATGTTTTGGCACACGATGGGTTCTCGCTACCTGATTATGTATATGATGAAGCAAATGAAGTGACTGTCGAGTACGGATACTAAAAGTAAAAAGCATTCCGCCGAAAGGGGATTTTCTTTTTTGTATATAAATTTTGCGCTACTTAGTCGCCGCCCTTGTGCGGAGTAGATGTCACTGTGGCGGACGGTGAGGCACCAAAAGTTGGGGGTTCAAATATGTTTAACACGCAATGTGTCGTAAAACATGTCTGATGAGCTGGAAAGCGCTCAAGTGGCGGGGGCTGTGCAGAGTGCGGTACTACCATCATATTCTACGGATACCAACACATTCTATCAATACATGCATAGACCAAGCATAATTGAGACCTAAAATGGCCTCTATTAGTATCATGTGTGTATTTCGCCATGTTGCGTTGTGCAGATTGTGCGCCGATACAGCCGCATGTCTCTGAAACAAGAATGCTGAAAATAACTAACAAGACGTCGCTTTTCTTTTTTTTTAGCGACAGTGCGTCGTCGGCAAGGATCCGATGTCGACCCTAAGTCAGACGACCGATGACAACCTCTCTCTCTCCCGTATTTCTGCAAATGCAGCGACAACATCTGCAGCGAGATGCTTGGCCGAGGTATGCACGTCAACCAGCGCTATCAAAAGCACAAATCGGGCCTGTCATGCATATTCCGTCGTCAGTCTTTTTTTGCCAAGATGCCGAGACTATCTGTAGCATGATCCTTTTTCTTCGTATTGAGACGGCGACCTAATTGGCGCCGCCTTTGTTTCCTCTCCAACTTTGTGTACAAAGTATGTGTGTGCACCTGTTTTCGCCCCTTCGTATCGAACAACTTCGTCGTGATGCTGCGTATGCAAAGACATTTGTTTGGTGGAATATGGCGGGCGCCGCCACGGTCCAGGTGTCACTTGTGTTGCACTGTTGCATGGAGGCGAGGGCATCCCTGCTGGTTTCCCAAGCTACCAGTAGGAAGGCATCAGCCCCTGGACAGCATTTCGCCCCTTGATATCGCGATATTTTGTACTTTGTAATCTGTACGACCAAGACATTTACATCGCTGGCCTGCTCACAGCACTGGGAACCCGGGAAAGACGCACAGGAAACATGATTTCGACGACGGTGACTTCTGGAGGAAACCTTTTACTATCAGTAGTGGAGGCGACAACATGTTCAGGCTTGTGCACTCGATGGTCTGTTCCAGGAATATAAAATGAGCTCTTATCTAGTGGCGCCTCCAACTACAAAAAAGCAACCAGCAGCTTGCGGCGCTGTGGATATGGCTGATAAGTTGCTTGCTTGCTTGTGCCAGGCATGATCCAGGATCCTTGACCTTTTGAGCGGGGGCCAAGATAACCTACCTGACGTTATTACTCCGTACTCTGAGGCTAGTCTAATATTAAAATGAACGCTATTGCGAACGCCTTTTAGGCCTCTTTTTTCTCCCCCCCCATCCCCATTCCCATCTGGAAATACGGCCTGATAGGTCGTATTACTGCACATCGTACTCAGTAAGTCGTAGCGGCGGGAGCCGGCGCGCACGCCACCACCCCATTAGTACGGCTGAATCTCGTCTTTTCGCCGCCGCCCTAGCCGTCTACCGGCCGCCACGGCCAACAAATGACGACCCTGGCAACCTGACATGGGCTGGAACAGGAGCCCGCGCACAAGGAGCCCGGCCCGTGCTCCGGTGGTGGGCGGACGGGCTGGTTATAATCTGGCTGTCTCTCCTGCGGCAGTTCAAGTCTCAAAACATTTTTGCTTTGGCTGGCTGTGCGTTTTGTCCAGGCATCGCCCTTTGAGAGATTTTCCTCTTGCCCTTCGCTTCTCATCACCTTCTATCGTTGAGCATCGTCCCCTTCGTCGACGACTCTTTCTATTCTCATTTTTCGTGTATCATCTTCCGACCAGTGACGCTCACTATTCATCAATATCTGACGGCCACAGCCTTGGACTTTTCCTCTTTCGGTAATTCAACATCTGGAGACCTGAAGACCGCGATATACCTGGGCTATGCTGCCGCCTGGATGGACGTGGTGAATCAACGTCGATTGCTGATCCTCCTCTAGGTCATTCACTCGCTCCTAGCACTTTCGAAAAAGTACCTTGACACATTCGAAGCCGATTGTTGAACTATCTGAACCTACAACCTCGCCAATCTTCGAAAGCTAGTCATGGTTTCGTTCAAGACGACGGGGTTCGTAGGCGTTGCGGCTCTGGCAGCCTTCGTTCAGGCCGATTACTATATTGATCCGACCACGGTGCCCTATGCCACCAGAGGCAAGTAGCCAGGCATTCATAAACGCCCACGGCCATTGCTGACTGACTGCTGCTAGAGCGATGGTGCCGAGACGAGAAGCTCACTTGCCCCATGATCTGCCAGCAAACCGAGCCGCGCACCACTCTTATCAACGACTGTGATCCTGTACGTCGGCGTCGATGACCCCGGAAGCTTCAAACCCCAAGGCACGAGTCGGCGACTAACCCGAGTTAGGAAAAACTCACCTACGGCTGTCTCTGCGGCGACAACAAGCAGCCCAACGTGTCAGAGTACAGCCTGAGCATACCCTACTACGTCTGCACCGAATGGGGTCGCCAGTGCGTCGCCGCATGCAAGGACAATACGTGCGCATCCGACTGCCTCCAGAAGCACCCATGCGGCGCGACGAACCCGCAGCGCAACAACGCCTCGGCGACGCCGTCCTCGGAAGCGTCTGCGACCAAGTCTGGCAGCGGCGGCATCTACACGGGCCCTCCCGGCTCGGCCAACGGCGGTAGCGGTTCGAAAAAGACAGGCGCGGGCTCGGCCCTGGAAATCGGACGCTCGTATGGATTTGCCGTCGTGTTTGTCGGCATGTTTGCCGGATTTGCGATGCTGTGAGGAGGCGGAAGCGACTGAGATGACGCTGCGAGGGAAAGTTTGGGTCCTGTGGAAGGTCTGTCGCGTCGACTGCGACTGCGACAACTAATAATGTTTCGTTCTGAGCGGTGGTATCCAGGGGCATATACAAGACGAGCGACTATAATAATACTAATAATGCCATTCACCAGTGAGAGAACCGAGTCGGAGCTCCAGTTGCAGGCGAATTATGTGTTGTGAGCGAAACGGAAAAAGTGGAAAATGCCGACATGACACTTGCCGTGAGGTTGGTGTGCTGCATTTGGATTTGCAGCTGTGCGGCAGCTCAAGATGATGGTTGCCCTCAAATTACGAACCGGCATGCTCACGGTCATACACTTTGTGCTATTGACACGACCAGACCAGGTATGCCGGTGGATGTCCTTGAGTGCTCGCCAAGCAATGATGTGCAGTAGAGTGGACGACGGCGGGGATCAATCGCAGTGGTGATGAATGGGGTTGAGATGACAAACAACCATTACACACTGTTGAGTGTGGGGATCTATCGGGAAGACATAAAGATCGACAGATGGCCAGCTATTCGTCAATGCAAACCTGGCTGGCATCGGCTGAAGAATTGGTGGCGGACGCAAGCCTGCATCAGTGACATTTCTTCAGCGCGATGTTACCTACGTCAACCGGGCCACGCCATGCAGCTGTGAGCTAGTGAATTTGCGACAACATCGACTTGGCGCCGACTGCAGTGGCGTTGCTGCCACACGACATTTTTCGGTTCCTAAAGGCGGGGAGGCGGAGGGGGGGAGGAGAAGAAGAAGAAGAAGATGTGCTTGCGTGTCAAGCGGGCGGTGGATATTTGTTGGCGGCGGGGAAAAAAGGGTTGTTGGGGTCGAGTCTGAGCTTGGGCGAGCGTGGGGAGCGCACATGGTAATTATTTAGATGGAGGCTGCTGGTCTTGGTGTTGTGCAGTTGCATTTGCAGTGTCGGCGGAAAGCCCCCAAGGAGGGGTCATGGAGGGGTGTGGGATTGGGGACGATGTGTGCTGCGACAGAGCACCCGGGAGGCTTCGAGTTGGATATTGCCAAGTTGGTGAGATTGGTTTCCCGCTTCTACCTTGTGTGCTCTTTGCCGCTTATTGTCTCTTGCTACGACATTATGTCTCATTAACGATTCGAGGCATTACCCGGCTACATGCCAGGGAGACGGGTACCTCTTTCATCGCTGATGGTGAGCTGATGATTGACATGCGCTAAAGCTGCTGCAACATGCGGTACGTCGGTAATTTCAGCACGTCTGCTCCACTGTCGTGCGCTGTTCCTCGGTTCCTGGGTGGCGGTCTGTTTCAGTGGCTGAACTTGCTGGCAACAATTGTCCAGGGAAACGGCAACGCAACGCGAACGTGTAAAGATGATTCAAAGGATAGATGAGATTTGAAAAAATAAATAAATAAATGAGTAAATGAATGAATAAATAAAATGGAATGGATAGAACATAAAGTCCAAAGTTGAAAGTCCAAACTGCAATAAACCAATGCCCACTCGTCGTGCTTTTTTGGTCGTGCCTGCTGGCCGTTGGAGGCTTCACGTGCCTGGTTCAGTGGCGCTATAGCGGCCGAGTTACACCGCAGGAAGCCAGCCGTAGCGCGTCATCAGCTGCTAAATGTTCGTGGCTGGACGGACTTCCTTGCACCGGCCAAAGCCACAGCCTGTAAGAGGTATCCAGGTATATATCCTTGCAGTTTTACAGCGACATTCTCGAGGTTGGCAGTTGGCAGTTTGGCTGCCCATCGCGAAAGTGCCTGACGATACCCCTAAACCCACCGTCATATGGGTGGACAGGTTGGTAGATGGCAGACAGGCGCGGACCAAAGACGCCAGCTTGCCGAATAACCTGCTTTTATGTATTCTTAAATCTTATTCAAACCAAACAAGCCTTAGCGTCCATCTGTATGGGCCTCAAGCACCCGCTAAATCTTGCCGAGTAAACAGATCCGCCGTCCTTGCGCATGTTGGTTTCCTCAACAATCTGCAGGGCTCCTCGACTTTTTTTCCAAACCAGTCTTGCCCAACTAACCCACGGCCTACAGCGCCTCGCACCCGCTCTTTTTCCCGCCCTTGCAGTCAAGTGGCACGCACGCACGCACTCTCGCGCCTCGCAGATTCTTTTATATCCTCTCCTCACCCACGCGGCCCCCCGCTTCGCCCTCCCACTGCTAATCCATCATGTCGGCTAACGAATCACTGCCTTTATTCCACGATACCGCTGCTGGCCAAGGCCAAGACAACATGGTTCCCAACACCAGTATGCCTCCCTTTTGCTTTCCCCCCATCTTCCCCCGACTCGACACGGCATCTGTCTACCCGCATCCTTTCTACCCGCCGGTTTCTGGCCGGAGCTTGGAGCTGTTGTCTCGCCATTCCCGGCCTGCCTCCCTACCGCGGCGCACGCGGGACGCATCGCTGACTGCCTCCCAGGAAAAGCGCAAATCGAATGCATTTCGGACGATGCCCTCATTCATCTCAAGTCCTACAAGTATTCTAGCGTCGACAAGTCGCCTGTTTCCAAGTACATTCTCGGTCCCTGGGTACGACTTCCCGCCCCTCGGCTGCCCGCCGTCTTCCGCCCCCCGACTACTTTCATGCACCATTCTCGATCTTCCTTCCGCTCGATTCGCTCCTCTACGCAGCACCCTGCTTCGCAATACTCTACCCAATACGACTCAGTCCAGATCAAAACCAACTACTAACACGCTGTCGCTATAGTGGAACTTTTTCGTCACCCTTTTGCCGCTATGGATGGCTCCTAACATGGTGACCCTCGTCGGGTTCTTCTTCATTTTGGCCAATGTAGCGTTGCTCGTTGTCTATATCCCTGACCTAATCGGCCCTGTTAGTAAACTCACGACTCGCTTCATTCTAAAACTCATCTCTGACACACTTCAAGGGCCCTTCTTGGGTATACTTTAGTCTCGCCTTGGGCCTCTTCATGTACCAGACCATGGACAACGTCGACGGCAAACAAGCTCGCAGAACCGGCACCTCGAGCGGTCTCGGCGAACTATTTGACCACGGTATCGACTCGCTCAATTGCACTCTTGCCAGTCTCTTCCAGGTCGCCGCTATGGGTCTCGGCACCTCGCCCGCAGGCGTCTTCACTGCGCTCTGCCCTTGCGTCGCCATGTTCTTCTCGACTTGGGAAACCTACCACACCCATACCCTCTTTCTTGGATACATCAATGGTCCTACCGAGGGCTTGCTCATCGCTTGCGGCATCATGATTGCCTCTGGTATTTGGGGCCCTGAAATTTGGAGCCAGCCTATGGCTGGCATTTTCAGCGACATTTTGCCTGGTCTTGCCGACATGCTTGGCGAGACGTCCGTTCGCGACATTTGGGTTCCTCTCGTCGGCATGTCGCTGTTGGGCACGCATGTTCCCTTTTGCGTCTTCAACGTCATTGGTGCTCGCCGCAAGCAGGGACTGCCTGTTGCCCCCGTCTTTCTCGAACTTGCGCCAATGACTGTCTTTTCCGTCACCATTGTCGCCTGGCTCGGCTCCCCCTACAGCACACTCATGAAAGAGAACCATCTGATCTTGTTCTGCTGCACCATGTCGTTTGTCTTTGGCCGCCTGACTACTAAGATGATTCTGGCCCACTTGACGCGCCAGCCCTTTCCTTACTGGACTGCCATGCTCTGGCCTCTGGTTGGTGGTGCCGTTCTCGCCAACCTGCCTCGAATCGGATTCCCCCAGCTCAGTGCTACTCTGGAGGCCTACTACCTCTGGGCCTACTTTGTCTTTGCCACTGTTCTGTACTTTCGTTGGGCTTTTATCGTCGTCAATGCTATTTGCAACTTCCTCGGAATCAACGCGCTCACCATTCCCAAGGACAAGCAAATTGCCAACAAGCGCGCGCACGATGCAGCTAAGCTGCACTAAAGTCTTCGCTGACAAGAAAAGATCAAAGTCAGCTCATTCCTTTATGCTTAGTCTCACGGGGCGATTTGTCTAGCATTCAACATGGATTCCCGCAGGCACTGGACTTGCGAGTCTCCTACAGGACACTGCAACGCATTGTTATACGACGTCACTTTGGGTGGCGTTGTGATACGTGTCCCAGGGATTAGGCGGCCCTAGAGCGTTGCATTTTTTCCGGCGCATGGGATTCTTGGCAACGATTTTGCCGTTGTATACATAGAACATATACTGATGCTTATTATAATTAAAGTCGGTGCACTGAGCGCTGCTATGAAATCAGACATTAAAAGAGGCATTCAACAAAGTTCAACAAAGGTGTTCTCAGGTGTATGGTAGCCAAGTAACAGGTAGGTACTAAGTTAGAGGACGCAAGACAGGCCAGCGGTGGCAGATCCACAATGCATGAAAGGCGAAGCAGCCAGGTGTTACCTCAGCTAGCACGAGAGGATAACCGTCACGGCTTGTTCCCCTTGCATCTACCAGTCTAATAGTCAGACTCAGAACCTATTCTATGCTTGACAGGAAGATCGGGCTGGCTATTTCTTTGAAAGGACGTATCACGGACGCAATTCCAAAGACGACCAACCGTATAATGCGCGGCCGTTAGGCTCGGACTCGAACCCCGAATCAAAGCATCAAACGCTAGATAGCCACAAGACAGACAATGCGCGCAACTGGGGCTCTTCTCTGGACCTTTGGGACGCTATCATCCTTTGCGAGCGCCATTGCCGGTACTCCGCTCACCGACGATGACCTGCGCAACATTCCCTCGCCGGGCGACGACTTTGACATTGAGAAAGGCAAGCTGCTGGCGCCGATCCTGATCCCGCGCGTCCCTGGCACGCCGGGCCAGGCGGCGGCGCAGGCGCACCTCGTCGACTTTTTCCAGACCAACCTGCCCGGATGGGAGCGCATCTGGCACAACTCGACGTCTAAGACGCCGGCGACGGGCGACCGCGACGTGCCGTTTAGCAACCTCATCCTGCGGCGCGACCCGCCGTGGGCCAAGGCCGGCGACGTCGGGCGGCTGACGCTCGTGGCGCACTACGACAGCAAGCTGACGCCGCACGGGTTCATCGGGGCGACGGACAGCGCGGCGCCGTGCGCCATGCTCCTGCACGCGGCGCGCAGCCTCGACGCGGCGCTCGAGGCGCGCTGGAAGGCCATGGAGGAGGCCGGCGAGGCGGACACGTCGCTGGAACCGGCGACGGGGCTGCAGATTCTGTTCCTTGACGGCGAGGAGGCGTTTGAGCAGTGGACTGACGAGGACTCGCTGTACGGCGCGCGAGCGCTCGCCGCCGACTGGGAGCGCGACTTTTCCGGCGGCGGCATGTCGACGTACCGCACGTCGCTGAGCTCCATCAGCCTCTTTGTGCTGCTCGACCTGCTCGGCGCCGAGGCGCCCTCGATTCCCTCGTACTTTGCCACGACGCACTGGGCGTACCGCAAGATGGCGCTATTAGAGACGCGCCTCCGCGATCTCGGCCTGCTCGAGGCCAAGGCGCGCCGCCCGTTCCTGCCCGACGCCGACAAGTCCGTCGAGCAATTCCGCCACATGGGCGCCGTGCAGGACGACCACGTGCCGTTTATGCAGCGCGGCGTGGACATTTTGCATCTGATTCCGTCGCCGTTTCCGCATGTCTGGCACACAATGCACGACGACGGCGAGCACCTCCACATGCCGACGACGAGGGACTGGGCCAAGATTGTGACGGCGTTTGCGGCCGAGTGGCTGGATCTGACGGGCAAGTTGCCGCAGCTGGCATCGGCAAGGGAGAAGAGGTCAAGGACGGAGACGGTGCCGGCGACGGAGCGCACGGATTTGTGAGGTGTACGATTTTGGCATTTATTCTCTGGGATATAGATTTGTGAGTGCCAAGTATAGGTGTTGCTGCATTTTGCTGGCGTTTTATAGCGGATTTCAATACAATTTTGCATTTCACACGTAAAGTCTAACGTGAAACGTACCAAAAGAAGAAGAGGAAATACTGAATGAAAACTAAACATGCTTGTGCTCACCAATTCTGGCCATCCTGGACAGATTATTTACAGCAATCCCTCACAACACATGGTGCCTGGCTGGTGGGGCGACTAGCCAATCAGGTTCAGCCAGCTGCAACCACGTAACCAGTTTGGAGAGCTCCCCTGGCCGTTGGAGCTGTGTGGCCTCTTTTTGACGAAACCAAGACCGGAACCCTGCGCAAACGACCGCAAACGACACCCACACACAGAAACATTGCACGATGCGCTTCTCGCTCGCCACAACGCTACTGGTGCTTTCTAGCGCCGCCTCTGCCGCCGCGCAATGGGGCTTCGTAGATGGTTCCGTGACTGTCGCCGCCAAGGGCGGAGAGGGAATCACTGAAAAGTATGAAGAGACTGTTGACACATCACCAATCACCTCCAAGAGCGGCGCGCGCTCTTGGTCCATCAATTGGCATTGAACACGAGCGCTAACTCTGTACTTCTTCGATATAGATTCACCTCTACGGTGAAAGCCAAGACCGAAGTCGCATTCGGCCACGCCAGCACGCTGAAGCTTTCTCTGACCGCCGAGGAGGCGGGCAAGGCCAAGCGCCCGCACCAGGCGTTTCTCGTCCTCCGAGAGACAGCCTCTGGGCTCGAGGCTCCGTTTCCCCTGACGATTAAGGAGTCGGGCAAGGGCACTGTGAAGCTGGTATGGGATACACGTCTACGATGAAGCCGCGACAAGGCGGGAAAAGGGAACAAAGCTGGATGCTGACCAGTCACAGACGCAAAAGGACCTCCCCGTCCAGCTCCTCAACTCGGCTACGCCTCTGGAAGCCAAGATCGTGCTGGGCTCTTTTGGCTCCTCCAAGGCGATTGTGGCATCCGTGTTTGACATCAACGTCGTGCGCGACCCCAGCCACGTCAACACCTACGAGGCGCCTCTGCGCTACGGCAAGCGGCCCGAGATTCACCACATTTTCCGCGCCGACCCCAAGAACCCGCCCAAGATTATCTCGCTCGCCTTTGCGGGCGCCGTCCTGGCCGCCATCCCGGTCTTGTTCATCAGCGTGAGTGAAACCTCGCACTAGAGCGCGGCCGTTATGAGTCCTTTGCTAACAAGAAGCGTGTCATGGTAGTGGCTTGCTCTTGGTGCCAACCTGAGCCACGCTGGCAAGGCCCTCGGTGCGGCCCCCGTTTCGCACGCCGTCTTCTACGGCTCCATTGTGGCGATGGAGGGCGTCTTTTTCCTGTACTACAGCACCTGGAACCTGTTCCAGACGCTCCCTGCTATTGTGATTGTGGGCGTCGTAGCGTTTCTGAGCGGCAACAGCGCTCTGGGCGAGGTGCAGCGTCGCCGTCTAGCTGGCGAGAGATAAGACTGCGGGTGCATGCATTTCGATAGATGGGCTAAAAAGAAAGAAGAGTAGTGCGGATAAAGCGGCAATCTAGTTTGCCAAATAGGCTGCCGAGGCAAAAATGGCTGGGGAGAGAAGAGACGAAGTGGTAGTTAGCCGGGGTAAAACGGGGACGGGTTAGGTGAATTGAGGTGAGGGGCCGTTCGGGCGCACGAAGCGGAGAAGACACAGTAGTGAGGGGAGAAAGTCAGATTGCCATGAATTGGGACAGAATGGACGCGAAAATTCTTTCAAAGGGCTTGGCTGTACATTAAATAGAAATGGAGTAACGACGCATTGCGAGCAAGGATCGAGGGGACACTACGCCACGTTTGTCCAAATTTGACCAAGCAAGATGCCAGCGAAAAGTCTATTAGCCGAGGAAGCGTTGGAGGTACCGGAGCCGATAAGGCAAAGCCGGAGGCCGTTTCCGTAATCTGCCTACCGAGCTGGGCCGAACGGCGGCGAATGACGTGTGGGGAGATGGCAGCTATCCGTATTAGGGCAATGGGAAAGAATTCGGACACAAAGCTAGGCCATGTAGAGTTGATGATGGGGTTGGAAAAATAAAATAGAAATAGAAATAGGGCATTTGAAAAAATAATGTAAGAGCTAGAGGGAGTATAAATGCGGCTGAAATCTGGCTCGGCAACAAGTCGCAGCCGTGGGTAAGGCGCTCAGAGTGACAACGAACCCCGGTTTATGCTGGACCCCGGACTTTTTGTGTTTGTCTGTGTCCCCGTTGTTCCATTTTGGCTAATGAGTAGTTAACAGCCAGTATCAATGTCCTGTAGGTGCGAACAAATGAAAGGAAGAACTGGTTAAAACAGAAGACGTTTCTCATAGGAAAGGGATGGCTACGCAGACGAGGTAAGTTGGAGGCGACTTTTGGGGTAAAATACAAACGTCGCATCCCGCGGGTCCATGAGTCGAGTCAGGAGCCGCAGGTCCACACGCCGATCACTCTGCTGTGACAGTGTGATTGACTACTGGTAGTTGCAAACAAAAAGAAAAAGAAAAAGAAAAAGAAAAGGTGCGGGGTGCGGGGTGCTAGGTAAAAAAGAAAATGAAAAAAAGGGACACGCGTTGACAACGGCAAGAAGAACAAGTGGCGGCGGGGAATACACACACACTCTAGTTAGCCTCTCCGTTGCCTGCATCTACCCCAAAAATAAACATGGCCCTTTTCTTCTACTCTCTGGAACTCGTTTCGCATCATACTTGTCAACCCATTCTTCCTTTTCATTCTCGTCATTACAATTTCTTTTCTCAATACATCTATTCATAAATACATCTAAGCTCTTGACGGTCTGCGAGCTGGCCTTGACGACTTTGTTGCTCCGCCATTGCACCCGCCACCTTGGCCAGCTTATACACTGCTGCCTAGGTACTTCTCGGGTTCCGCCCAACATCTTCGCTTACGATACTGGCTTCTCATAACCATGGCTTCAGAGTAAGTTGAGATGCACCTATTTTAATGTGCCCCTTGCTACACATTGCGCGACTTGATATTTCCTTTACTGCTTGTTCATATTTTCTTTTTTTTTACGCGCTCCTGATCTCTTCTTACTTTGTCCGGGCGCTTGTACAACTTGTCGCCGCTCCCGTGTTAGCCTCGGCAAACAACAAAACGACCGGCGGGCGACGACGGACATTTTACGCGGGCAAAGACCACAAACGCCGCCAACAATCACAAAGCAGCTGAAAGACATCGCAGTCGCTAATGACTTTCTGTGCAGCGCTTTTCGGTTCCCGTCGATCGACGAGACGCTCAACCACCCGGCGTATCCCAGCGCCAAATGGGACCTCATACCCGACAGCCAAGGCAAGGCGTCGGTCGCCAAGGACCGCTCGGGGCCGATTGACATTGCCTGGCAGATTCACGGCCACGGGCCCATCAAGATTGTGGTATGTACCAACTGGTGAAAAAATCTTTCTTCGTCTCAATGCGCGCAACGTTGAAACCACTTGCAGTGGATGATGCGAATGAGACGTAATGAGTTGAGACCATGCAAACGCAACTGGAGCTAACACAACAACCCCTTCCCCCCCCTTTACAGCTCATCATGGGCCTCGCCGCAAGCATGAACGCCTGGCAACGGCAGACGTGCTACTTTGGGCATGACCACGCCGACCAGTACACAATGCTTCTCCTCGATAACCGCGGCGTCGGCACGTCGGACAAGCCCCTCGCGCGGTACACGACGACCGAGATGGCCGCCGACGTGGTCGAGGTGCTCGACCACCTCGGCTGGACGGCGCCGCGCTCGCTGCACGTCGTCGGCCTATCCCTCGGGGGCATGATTGCGCAGGAGCTCGCGTGCGCGCACCCGCGCCGCCTCGCCAGCCTGTCGCTGCTCTGCACCACGGCGTGTCTCGAGAGCGACCGCCCCGTGCTCGAGACGCTCTGCGACCGCTTCCACCTGCTCAGGCCGAAATCGCTCGGCCGCATCGTGCACGACACCGCCGAGCGGCTGTTTCCGCAGGCGTGGCTCGCGGCGCCCGACGAGGCCGCGGGCCTGCCGTCGCCGCACACGACGAGGCGGTGCGGGCCGGCACCTGTGTCGAGAATGGCGACGCGCGCACAGGACGCGTCAACGACGATGCTGAGACCAAATGACAGCGGCGTGGACCTCTCCCCGCAGTCCGGGGGCGGCTCCATGGCGGAAGCCCTCGAAAAGGGACTCGATCTTGATGGCGTACCAGGCGGCGGAGAGACCGAGGCCGCGGGCGCGGGCGCGTACCGCCGCTTCGGCAGCAACTACCAGCGCTACCAGGCCGAGGAGCTGACAAAATACTACCCGCCCAACGTCTTTTCGAGGCAGGGCCTGCTGTGCCAGCTGGCCGCCGTCGTCGGCCACCGCAAGTCGGCGTCGCAGCTGCGCAGCATGGCCGAGCAGGTCGGTCGCGAGCGCATCCTGGTCGTGCACGGCACCGACGACCGCATGATTGGCGCAAACAATGGCGAGAAACTCATTCGCATGATTAAGCCCGGCGTCGGGCTGATTGTGGACGGCATGGGCCACGCACCCATCATGGAGCGCGCGGCGTGGTTCAATGAGCTGATGGAGACGAGGCTGGCGGCGTGGTCCCGGATGGATACAGATTCGAAGATGTAGACTGTTCTCTACGCATCTACTTCTTTTTTTTTTGTCTTTTTTATTAACCTGTCATTTATTCCCCCAATACGCTTCACAACGAAATTGGATGATGAATGGAGTACATCTGTGCCGTCTGGCTACGTATAAGCCGACATAATTTATGCGCGCGGGGCTGATTGCTGGCGCTCATGATTTTCTGGAAAGCACTTCTCATGCATGGAAAAACTATGTAGCTTTCAATTCAAGTCTTTTTACCTGATAATCTACTTCTCAGCCTGCATGTCGTTTTCTTCTTCTAGATATGTACGTTGCTCATCCAGTCAATCAGTTTTGCGTTTTCCTCAAGGTAGAACAAGACCAACGCCACTCAAGTTCTTGTCGTCGAGCTGTCCTTTGGAGTCCATGCCGCTGGCAATGGCTTTTGTGCGGTAGTTGAAGAGGTAGTAGTGCAGCTGGCCGTCGCCGCGAGCAAACTTTTGCTGCTCGAGGAAGAGACCATTATCCATGAGCGTCAGCGCGTTGAAAACGTCAAACTTTTCCTTCTTGGCCATGGTGAGGGCGTCGCTGACCAGCGAGTTGAGACGCGTCTTGAGCGCCGCCCGGTCCTCGGGCTCCGCGAGACCCGTCTCCGTTGCGTAGTAAAAGAGGTATGCCACGCGCAGCACGTTGTGTCGCGCATTCTTGATGACCGAGGACTCGACGCAGTAAAAGGAGATAAAGTCAGTAATCTTCTTGTCGGCGCCCTCGACGACGTACGTCCAGACGACCTGCTCGCCGCTGGGCTCGACCTTGGGCACGAGCCAGTGGGCGACCTCGTCGGCGGAGAGCTCGGGCGCAATGTCGTAGCGCTTCGAGTATCGGCTCTGCAGGTCAACGACGGCGGGGACGTCCTCGGGCCGCATGGTGCGCCAGCCCCGAGTGCCCGTCGACTCGGGCACAGCGTACTTCCGCACCTGGTACTGGGGCTTGCTGCCGTGCGGCAGGTAGCTGAAGCCGACCTCGTACAGCTTCTGCCAGTTGAGCGGTCGGTGGTAGTATTGGCAGGTGCTCACCGGCCGCGGCAGCACGATGCCCGCCGTGTAGAGGCCCTGCCACACCCCCTCGAGGTTGCTGATGCGCGTCACCTCCTTGATGAGCACAGGCGCCAGGCGCTTGCCGCGCAGCTTCTTATGCACGCACAAGAAGTTGACCTCGGATGCCGTGATGCTCTGGTCGCGCACACGCAGGTGCACGGGGATGGCCGAGATAAAGGCCACGAGCTTGCGCGACTGAGAGGCGCGGACGCCCACATGGTATCTCTTGTGCCAGCCGGGAGCCATCATGGCCCTACGTGGGGTTAGAATGTGCAAGGGAAAGAACGGACTATGGTACGTACCATCGAAGAATGGAAGGAGAGTAGTTGAAGCGAAAGGTCGAGTCGTCGTCCTCGACATAGTGGCCGTTGAGCAGCTCATAGACCTCTTTGATCTCCTCCTCGCTTTTCAGGTCCATTGTGACCCATTCGAAGCCGCTCACGAGATCAGCAGGCTCCTTGGAGATTTGATCAACCGTCTGGATCCTGAGCGGGCCATCCGGCACGGTCTGGTCCTCGTCGAACCGCGGCACGGGCTGCGTGGCCCAAAACTTGTACGAGGCCATGTCCTTGACGTTTTTGCCGCTAGCAGCGAAGCCTGACATGAGGTCCTCGAGCTTCATCTTCTTTAGCATCTCGGCCGCCTGGTCCGGCGTCGGGTTGGACGACCCTGTGGCCTGCGCAACCTCCTGCGCCAGCGCGGGGTTGAGCGCGATGAGCTCCGACAGCTGCTGCGGGGAGAGGGTGTCGAGGATCCGCTGCACGTCCTTACTGGTCTGCTGCTCGCCGGCGGCGCTGCCGCTAGGCCCGTCCGCCGGTTTCTTGCCGTCCGAGGCCATCTTGTCTTGTTGTTGCTTCGCGGGCGGTGGAAGGGTTGTTGGGGGAAATGGAGTTGAGTGGCCAGGTAGCTGGTTGATCATGGTGGGGTTGAAGTTTTTCTGCCCCGCGTGGCGGGCCGTGTCTAGATCGTCTGCTTGGCTTACACGGCAAGAGCCAATTGTTAAAACCACAGGCATGCTCTAGAGTGAAGTTCTGGACATTGATAGCCCTTCGAAACACTTATTATTTCTCTGCACATGCTTTTTTTTGGCGGGAGTTCGAAAGCTACAAACCCAAACTGAATAGGCGGGCAACTTTCGCTCAAAGCTATGAAACGGTTTTTTGTAGTCTGGCAAGAAAGAACAATACGTGTCTTTTCGCCTTCTTTCTCTGTAATGCCAACTCAATCCGACGTAAAAGGCACCCAACAACGCTTGCGCGCTTCCTTTCCCTTGTTCTCCAGAAACTCGACGCTGGTCCCACCTTCGATCTCCGCCGACATGTCATTTCTTGAGATGGCACGTCTTATCTTCTGCAAGGGCTTCAGTTGAAATCAGAGGTTAATGACAAGGCTAATTGTAAGGAAAAAAGAGACGTCAGAGAGTATGGCTTGTCTACACAAGTCCACACTGTCCTATGCTAGCTGCCCAGTTTCAATCGTCGAAGCAACGCAGGACAGCCATTATCACGTTGGAGGAGCCCATGATGTAATTGTGTCCTATAACACATTAGTGGAGAACTTTTCTTGCTAGAGGTTTACGTACCACCGTAGGGAATCAGCTCTTGTCGAATGACAATATTTGGCTCTGCTTTCCAAGTCGTCACGGCCGAATCTTCACCTTTGTGTACTGTACGCTGCTCCTTCATGGCGCGGAATTCATCCTCGCTAATATTGCCAACGAGCTCACCCGCAGCTGCTTTGAAAAGCTTGTTGTCTTCAGTGTAGGGAATGTCGGCATCGTCCTTGGCGTGTAGCAAACTTAAACGCAGGCGCGTCTTCGTCCGACGAGCAATATTGACTAGACGATCTGCCGAGTGCCACTTGTCAACAATGAAGCGATCCAACAGCTTGACAAAACCTGGCCAGTAGCTAAACGGGCCGAGCAGCGGCACGAGGCCACCGATGCGATAGCCACCAATCATAGTGGCGAGATCGCTAAAGCCAGCAACGAGAACGATGCCCGCAAACTCGACGCCCTGTCCGGAGTATTTCTCTGCGACGGCAGTGGCGACGGCTGTTCCTAGGCTCTGGCCAAGAATGACGATGCGGTCGGGAGAAACGCCGGCGACAGTGATCGCCCACTCGACCAATGTATGCGCATCCCGGATCAGCCCGGCCTCACTGGGCACACCACTCGAGTGGCCAAAACCGCGGTAGTCGATGGACAAGACATGATACGAGCTTGTATCCGTCAGTGCGTGGAAGGTCTCGGGCCGCATTCCCTGGGCAACGTGTCCGGCATTCTGCAAAGCAGGTTAGCTATGCATTACCAGAACGATGGGTATGAAGCTTCATACTCCATGAACTGCAAAAAACGCGTTATTAACTAGGCACTGAACGAATGTATGAGCACTTGCATGATAGAACCAGCTTTGCGTCAGGGTTGCTTTTCAATAATTTAAAGGCCTCAGTCTTGGTAATGTCCACAGCCAAGCCGGAGGGCTGGACGGCCAAATTGTCCTCATTCTTGTAGTACAGCGGAAGCGGAAGAATATGCCAGGCATAGATGGACTCGTGATCTGGTGTTGTGAGACTGAATGGCGTTACTTGGTTCTCTGCGCTCCAGGTTAGTGAAGTGAAAGGAGACGGAGCATGGTGAGGCAAAGGCGCGCACTGGCAAAGCCCCAGTAGGTCGGCTCATTCACGTCATACAGGAACAGTGTATTTATTTTGTGAGCATATAATGCGCTATTCGATTTAGCCGACGGGTAATCCGACGAGCAGCAAGGGGCCTACTCACTGACGCTGGACAAAGGGGATTGTTGAGACGCCCAGGAATACAGTGTAGAAGAGGAAGGGAGCCGCAGCAATGGCGAGCGAAGCTGTGAGAAGGGCTGAAGTCATATTGCTGTTACTTATTTAGCCCTCGCCCTGCCTTCTTGGTCACAAGACCGTCACAATCGGCGGTGATGGCGGCAAGGCTGGTCAGACAAACAACGTGGGGCCAGTGATATAGGTAGGTGGTTAGAAGGCAGCGCACGACGCGTACCGCAGCAAGAACGCACTTCAAGCACTGTATCTTGCAGTGGATGAGGATGAGTGGGTGTCAAGGTGCGTGGTATTAGTGGAATGAACACCTAACAGCCTACAAATCAAGGCTAGAGTCAGGCCAAGGCTTTGGGAGGCACGAGTCGAGCCTTCGGCGTGTGGCCGAGACAGGGGGGTCCAGATAGTCAGCAAACACTCCAGGAACCTCACCCTTAATTCTGAGTTACTTGCTTGACCTACTCTCCATTTTTCACGTTGATCAAGGCTGAACTCGCGAGTCATCGAATGTGACTTGTGCAGCTGCCCGTCTATGAATACGCTATCAGTCGCAGAGATTGGCGGTGCCTTGTCGCGTTTCGGTGTGGGCCCGGAGGTGCTATAGCCGCCGCGGTGAAGTGGGTTTTCAGTGTCGCGATGGTTGTGAGCTGGAGGCTTTAGCGGCTGGTTCGGCACCTGCGTGCCTGCTTGGACCATTCTACAGTGGGCCCAACGAATTTCAGAGAGAGTCACCAACGAACCCCAAGCTGCTCGATATTACTTGGGGACACTATAGCACTGTTGTAGTGGCTGCAAGGCTCGTAAGCCCGCTGAAAGGTCCTGGAATCCACCAAGCATGTTTTTTGAGCTGCCCTCCAGGCCTCTAGCGGCGGAACCAGCCAGCGACAGCAACCAATCGCAGGCCCCAACAGGCCGACTTGGCTTGGGCTGCCGACTCCGCCTTGCGCGTAAGCCAATCACAGCGCGCGCTCAACACAGTGCCCTCGCTACCGCTGGCTCGTACGCGGACCTCAACGGGCACTGACTGCGGCGCTGCTGCTCTTCTGGCACGCCTTGCTGCTCCGTTTCCCTGCTCTTGCACCTTGCTTCTCGACAAAGGACAGAACCCCAAAGGCAGGCCCTTTTGCTCCCGATCACGAGAGACTGCGGCTGCTTCTCCTCACCTCCCAAAGCAGCCCGCTCTGCGTCCCCGTCAACAGGTATCATGATTTGCTAGCCTCTCGCCGCGTCCTAGGCCAGCCAACTCACCACTCTTTTGTCGCCATGGAGAGGAAGAGAAAGCTGCCGGCCCGGGCTGCGGCCCGCGCAGAGCAGCTCGCCAAGCGCCGCAATACTTCAGCTCGCGACCGTACAAAGACTCCTACTCCTCCGCCGCCTCCAGAGCCCATCGTTGAGCCATCGCCGCCGACACCTCCGCGCCCGCCATTGCCAACCTCTGTCGAATCAGGCAAGCCGCTGCCAACCATCGAGGTCGCTCAGTCCCACGACCTGTCCCCAGAGGAATACCAATCCATCTCGGAAAGGTTTGTACATCCAATGGCTACGACCAATGCCTTCACTTGATTCAAAACAGCAAGCTAACTATTGTCTTTTTCCATAGTGGTGTTCTTGCCGAGTCACTCGCGCGGTCAAGACAACGATGGATCAGCGAAGGCTTGTTCGAAAAGTACTGGACAAAACCGCACAAGAAAAAGGGTGTGCTCATCGAAGATCCCAAGAACCCTCCTAAAGACTCCATGAACAAAATTGGCAATGTCACAATCACCATCGAACCGCACATTGTCGAGGCGACCATGTACGCAGTCAAAGGGCCCAAGCAAAAGCCTTCACCTCAAGTGCTTCAGAAACCACCCCAGCAGCAGCCTGCTCGTCCCATCATTCAGTATGGACCTGCCAATGGTGCCATGCCACCACCAGCACAGCCGCACAGCATGTCAAGCCCGATGAACAGGCCAGCGTCCACACATTCCCCTTCACCGCACTCCCAACCTCCTCAGCCTGGTGCACAACCAACTAGCCAACAAGCTACAGCATCACCTGCACCAAATAATGCCACGCCCAGCGCAGGCAGTTCACAACGCCTCCCAACACCTGCAAACCATCCACAAGGAATCGCGCCTAGTACGTCGACAGGAGCAGCGTCGGCTCCGGTACAACCTCCGGCTACTCCTGCCATGAGAGCAGCACACACTGCCTCTCCGGGACCGTCCCAGCAAGCCGCCCCCCCGCGGGCTTCTGCAACTCCAGGTGCCAGTCCAGCGCCTGCGGCCGCAAAGCCCGCTACAACAGACCCTGTCATTGCGCTGCTTGCTCAGAAAGCCTCTAGCGACCCGGAATTGCGGGACCTGATGAAGCGTGTTGCTGTCGGTCAGGCCAAGCCCGGTGAACTGGCCCATTTTCAAAAGATCATCGACCAATTGAACGCCGAATATAAGAGTAAAGGCGGCCAGCAGGGCCCGTCGGCGGATAGGTTGTCGGTTGATGGGAGAACCGTCAAGTACTTTGCAGAGGAAGTTCGCACAATTCTTGACATTGTCTTGGCTTCAAACCCGAACCAAAAGTCGAGCGAGCTGCGCCCACCCCCCGGAAGCGACCCTCTTGTCGTCCTCTTGGTCAAAACTGCACTTGAGGACGTGCGGACGCGAGACATGATTCGCAGAATCGCGGAAAACCGTCCAGGAAACACTGACGCGACAGACCTTAAGGAGACCCTTGATCGTCTCAATAGAGACGCAAAGACTGCCCCGCAAGGCTTTCATGCTCAGCCCTCAGGACGACAGCTGACTCCCAACGGAGTTTCCAATAACGGCATGAGAACGCAGCAGCCTCTTTTGACGAATAACATCAACCCTCAACAGCCCATGCGTGCGAAAGCTCCAGCTGCTGCCTCCAGACCAGACATTGCTGCTGTTTGTTTCGACTTTGGAGCCGGTGACCGGTTTCTATTTCCAAAGTTCAGCATATTGGAGTTTTTGCCAACTACATCCGGCCAACAAGTGGTCGCATCCTTCCTCATTGTGCGCAAAGGAAGCACGTCGGAATATGGAGGGGATCCCCAACTTGATTACTACCAACCTGTCACTATCCGTATTCAGACTAACACTGGTCGGCACCTGGAGAATCTTGCAAGGGTCGTGGCACCGCAAGACGAAGTTAGAAGATACATGGACGACGTCATGGACAACATGACACGTGCCGAGTATGTACTTCTTGCCATGCAGCTTCCCCGCCACGCTCAAAACCCCGACGAAGTCGAGACAAGTAAGGGAATTGAGAAAAATAGCCCAGTCTCTAACGCAGAGCAAGAGAAGGCGGGGATTGTGAAGCCTGGCGTGCTATGGACAGTGAGCGCTGGATCCAACAGGGTGTCGATGACCCCATCGCGCCAGATACCTCGTATCGACGCCGAGGAAGAGGCGCAACAAAAATACCAAAAGCTAATCAGATCTATCGAGGAAAAAGAGTATGAGTACGTGTAATATCTGACTGCAATTTCCGGTTCAGCAGACGCGAGCGTGCGCGCTGTTGGGAGCAAGCGGACAGCGTCTCAAACTTGGGCGGCACTATTGAACCTTTGCTTGGTCGGGTTACTTACTGGTCATTAATGGCGTTATGGGTGTGAAGTTTCTGTACGAGATATATGACAAACTATACATAGCCAATACACTGGCCATAAAAGCTCATCTTATGAGCATGATCCTAACTATGCCGTGCCACCTGGGTGCTCTCGAAGCAGTCGCCCTTGAACATTTTCCTACCAACATCGAGACTTTTGTCGTCCTCTTTTTCAAGAATCAGAAAACAGAATCTATAACAATCTTTATGAGCTCTTTTACTCGTAAACCGGGTTTCATGGACTATACTCTTGTAAGACAGGATGAGAAGAGCACAAGACGTCCCAAACATGCGAAATTTGACTTCTGACAGTAAGAACATTCGTATTCTCGCTTCCACACGCGAATTATGCGGTGGTAGGCATCTTAATCAACACATCGTTAACACAGGGTAGTGCAAACGAGGGCGAAAAGTTCCACGTTTGAGTCAAGTCGCGTAGGAAGGTCCGCCTATGACTGCCCGAACACAGGCGTGGATCCCTGCGACTTCACTATAACTTGCGCCTCGAGGTTCTGTAAACCCCCAGTGAATGCCCCGTGCGAGCGCTCAACACAAGCCGCTAGCTGACCTTTTGTAGGCGTCAACCTCCCTGTTTGCTTAGGCGGATCCGCATCAACCGGTTTTACGTAGGGCAGTCCGTGATCTTTTCGACGAGAAGAAAAAAAAGGCACATCGCTCCGGCGCAAAGTCATCAGCCATCTGTCGCGCGAGCGGCACTACGACCTTCGCCAAGTACAATGCCAGGCCGCTGCCATATTGTCCATGGCTTCCGTCACCCGCTCGACCCGACGACCTGAAGTCTTCCCACCTCCTCACCTCAACGGGCACGCTCCCATGGCACGCGCGACGCCGGCCCTTTTCCACCACCCGCCGCCGCAGCAACAGCCGCAGGCACGTCGCACCAAGCGAGCCATCGAGGCCACCGGCCACGACTTTGCCACGGTCAATACCAAGAAGACGAGAATCGCCGTCGAGATTGTCGCCAGGCCCTCCGCCGCACCACCACGACCACCGCAGAAGGTGCAGTCCCCCCTCCCAACACCACCACAACAACCAGTAGCGGTAGCGGCTGCCCCTGCTGCGCTGTGCACCACGCCCCCCGAAGCAAATCTCAACGTCACGAGGCACAAGGCAAAAGTCATCAATGGCATCAAGCACGAGCTGGATAGGCTCCAGCCCGACATGGCCGGTACAAAGGATCCAGGCCGAGAGCCTGGCCGCAAACTGCGGTCCCAGGAGGCTACGCGCTTCAAAAGCGACCTCTCCGCCTACTTTCCAGACTATGACGAGGTCATTGGCAACGAGCCCAAAGAACAACGTATGTAATGATCCATGTTTGTTTTTCTGCAATGCCAAGAAAGACATAACTGACAGCTCTTGCAGATTTATTGAACCTCGATACCCCCATCATAATCGTCGACTCGGGCTCTCGACGCCTCCCTCAAGCTGGACCCTCACAACCACAACAAGACATGTTTCCTGTCCGAGGTTATGGTGATGCTCTGTATACTGATGTCTTTGATGCGCAACAAATAGATTTTGGGTTTTTGGAGGCACAGTACAAAAACCGGGCGCTAGAGGACCCTCTACCAGACAGCACCTTTGAACCTATACACCGACGAGCCGAGAGGGTCGAGAGATCAATACGAAACTCGGAAAAAGGACGCGCACAACACGAAAAGGATCAAATCATACGACTGCTAGAGGGCCTGCAAGGCCACGACTGGCTTAGAGTCATGGGCGTCAGTGGAATCACCGAGACAAAGAAGAAGACGTTTGAGCCTGCGCGGGCTCATTTCATCAAAGGCTGCCAAGGCATTATCGACAAGTTTAAGAATTGGAGCTTGGAGGAGAAGCGCCGGAAACAAGAGAGAGAACGGACGTTAGCCGCCGAGAACGCTCAAGAAGAGCTCAAAGAAGTCCAAGATATCGGTGACGCAGAAGACGAGGAGATGGACGACGTCAATGACAGTACCCCAACCCACCAAAGTAGGAGTGAGGATGGTCGCGGTATTGATGAAGAAGACGAGGACGCTTTGATGAACTCACAAGACAACAGCAGTGAAGCCTCTTCATCATCGCCAGCAAAACAGTTGCGGCAAGAAGCCATGGCTCGCTCAAAGATGGCGGCGAAGCGTCCCCGGTCTAATTCGGTAGCTATAACACCGAGACAATCCGAGACTCCAAAGGAGTTCAAATCTTTTTTTAGCAAGAAATATGAACGCGACGGAGCGCTCAATAAGCATCGGCGAGCTGGGAGAAACATCCTGGCCTGGGGGTATCCGATACCGGACATTGCAGAGATGGACTTTGATTTGCCGGAAGATTATCGTGATGATGAGCTTTTAAAGGCCAGAGCACGGAAAAGGCGACGAGACAAGCGGTCAAAACCTTGAATTGCCTCTTGCCATGGTTTCTCCCTCGGATCAACTTTGGTGCGTGTCGTCGTGGATTTAGCAACACTGGACGATTTCTTCGGGAAGGCGTTTGGAATGGTACACGGAAATTTTGGGGGATAGTTAAGTGGCTCGTGGCGCATCGGATTTTCAACTCAGCTGTGGGCAAGTCAAGCATAGATAGGCTGAAGCCACACTCCTGTAGTGCATAGTGTAAAATAACAAATACTTTTGACCAGTCACTCTGTTCTGAGGTGAACCATGATCTAGCATACGTGATTCCGGCGCTTGCTATGTGCTACATGACTGAGCAAGATATGTGCCAAGAAGAGGAGTCGTAATGTTGATAAGAGATTTCGGGGCCGAACAATGTAAGAGAAGGATAAAAATCAGACAACATCAAACCTTGAAGAAGGCAAAATAATAGTTATGGTTTTGGTGGGGGCCTAATAAGGCTGCTGACTGTGGAGGAGTTAGTTACGTGTAGAGCCACAGTTGGTCCGTGCGTCAAGCTTCGTGATGGTCAAACGCGGCTGGCAACTTGCCTACTTCATCACCACCACAGATACTTTGCGACAGAAAGCGCAACAACGTGGAGGCAGCCAAGTCCATGCCCCGCGCGAATTCGCGGAAAAGGAACCAGTAGCTTTTTTTCTAGCCATACATACACTGCGAGTGTACTACGACCACGGCTGGCGATGCCCGCCTAACCCCATGCGCCAACCTCCCAGACGAAGAAGCTGCCGGCACCACTCGCATCGAGGTGGCGCCGCCCAAAACTCCCGTCGCACCAGCTCTCCCATACATAAGAAAAGTCTGACCACGAATTGCGATTCTCCAAGCTGTCTCTTGCATCGTTTCTAAACAACTGCGACGATGGAGTCTGCATCCCAGCGCCCGTTCGCGAACGGCTACGACGACTTGCCGCCCATCGACGACCTTCCTGTGATGGAGTATTTTGTCCTCAAGCAAGAGGTCAACCTAGAGGTGGACTTTCGCGACAAGTGCATTCACGGAAGCACAGATGTCTTCCTCGTAACCTTCAACGATAAGGTCGAAGAAGTGTTCCTCGACGCGGCACAATGCGAAATCGACACGAACCGAATCACCATTGCCGAGATGCGTGAAGTCAACGGCGAAGCGATCGAGGGCCCCAAGAGACGAGCCGCTGCAGAGTACAATGACCCGTACAAGAAGCTCTCCCAGCCCGAGGGTTGGAATTGGAGGGCGGAGCACTACGACCTGCGCCGCATCCGCTCGCGAGGAGTTTTTCACAGCCGAAAATCCGACGTTCCCGCTGAAAATAGAGAATTTGAGGGGTGTACGCCGGCATATGGGTCTTTGAAAGTGAAGCTACGTGGCAGGGACGACAGAGATCGCCCGAGATTGATCGTTAGGAAGTCAATGTCGAGTCTCGATGCCCCAGACAAGTCGCATAAGCAATACAAAATCACTGTCCCATTCGTCAACAGGAACCCTCGCGATGGATTGCATTTCGTGGGAGTGGACTCTCTGGACAACCGCTTCACACACATGTACACTCGTCATTCAATACAGCCAGGCACTGCGAGTTGCATTTTCCCCTGCATCGACGACCACGGCTCACGATGCGATTGGCGCGTCTCCATCACGCATCCGAGAACACTCGGAGATGCCTTGCAGCAAGCTTTGGCAACGAAGAAGGAATCGGGCTCTCTCGACCAGTCGTATAAGCTCGCCGAAGAGGACAAGCTTCGGGAAATGTCCGTAGTATGTTCAGGCTTTCTCGTGGAGGAAACCACGGATCCAGATGACGAGTCCAAGAAAATCATGACCTTTGAACCTGAGAAGAAAGTATCTGTTCAGAAACTCGGCTTTGCTGTTGGCCCATTCGAGCACATTGACCTATCTTCTGAATTTCGAACTGAAGAAGACGAAGTCAAGCTTGGTATGAGCGCCTTGAAAGTCCATGCATATTGCTTGCCTGGACGCGGCGACTGGGTAAGGCATACCTCGGCCGCGCTCACCATGGCCGCCGATTTTCTCACATACACATTTGCGCGCTATCCATTTTCCAACTTCAAACTCTGTTTCGTGGACGATTTGGTCGACGATACAGTAGCATTGCACTCGCTGGGGCTTGCAAGCAACCGCCTGCTATATCCAGAGGACGTCATCGATACTGAAATCGAGGTGACAAGACAGCTTGTTCTCACATTGACGTCACAATGGATTGGCATTAACATGATACCCAACACTCGAAACGATATGTGGCTCGTCGTAGGTATGGCTCACTACATGACAGATTTGTTCATGAAGCGCATCTGCGGAAACAATGAGTATCGCTTCCGCATGAAGACCATGTCCGACAAGCTTATTGAGCTTGATGTTGGTCGTCCTGCCATCTTTGACCTCGGCGCGAACCTGCATCTCGACGACGCAGAAGTCGGTCTAATGACACTCAAAGCACCTCTCGTATTTTTCATATTGGACAAGCGCATGAATAAGGCATCTGGCGGGCACGGATTGACAAGAGTACTGCAAAAGCTTTTGACGCGTGCGCAGATCGAAGGAAGCGACAAATCGACGATTCTGGACACCGAAAAGTTCAAAACATTATGCGAAAAAGGATCCCGATATCGCCTAGAGACATTTTGGAATCAATGGGTCTACGGGTCTGGCTGCCCGAGATTTGACGTCAAAGCCCGATTTAACAAAAAGAGGCTTTGTGTCGAATTGACCCTGAATCAAGTACAACTTCACAAAGCAAAGAAACCTCAACTTGAGAAGGACGACTTTCTGCGAGAGATCAAAGAACGACGGGCTGAAGTGCCTCGCGGAGAAACTCAGCCTCTTTTTACCGGTCCGATGACTGTACGGATTCATGAGGCTGATGGAACGCCGTACGAGCATATTCTTGAAATTCGCGAAGATGCTACAAGAGCCACCAAATTCGAGATTCCTTATAATACGAAATACAAGCGACTCAAGCGGACGCGGCGAATGAAGGAGAAGCACAGCACAGGACAAAGCATGGAAATCGCCGAGAACAATGATGATGCTTTACTATATTGTCTGGGAGACGTGTTGCAAACTCCCGAAGATCAACGCGAGTGGGAACTGATTGACTGGGACCCCGAGACGGAGCGAAAAATGGACCAAGAATCGTATGAATGGATTCGTCTCGATGCCGATTTTGAATGGGCATCTGACATGTCGCGGACTTTGGAGCCGTACATGTATGTGTCGCAGCTGCAACAAGACAGAGATGTAGTTGCGCAACAAGACGCCATGCTGTACCTCGCGCAAGGCCCGCTTCACCCAATTGCCTCTGGTTTCTTAGTACGAACACTCATCGACCGCCGGTATTTCCACGGAATTCGCACAATGGCGGCAGCTGCTCTGACCCGACAGTCCAACATCAAAGACATTCCACTGCTAGGAATGCGCCAGCTCATGCGGGCCTTCCGGGAAATGTATTGCTACGAACAAACGAACCAGCCTCGTCCGAACGACTTCACCGATAAGAAGCAATACAACGTTCGCTGTGCCATCATCAAGGCCATCGCCGAGGTCCGCGACCACACTAATAAGTGCCCAATGGAAGCGCGCCGCTTCATTCTCGACCAACTTCGCCTGAACAACAATGAAGGCAACCCATACTCGGATCATTTCTATATTGCTTTCCTTGTCGAATCGCTCGCTACCTCTCTTATTCCGTCCAAGCAGGACGACTGGCTGACACGGCAAAACAAGATTCCCAATGAGGAAGAGAATGCATTCTTGGAAGACGCTCTGGAACAAATCGAGCGAGTACTCCGCCGTGACGAATGGACCAATTCGTACCGAAACACTTGGACAGTCGCTGGACTAGATGCGAAGCAGCGCTTGATGAAGGCGGAAGTGATTCCGAAAAACTTGACAGACTTTGGACAGTACCTTTTGGACGGAACAAGAGATTTGATTCGCATCAAGTGCTTCGAGGCCTTGATTGACCTTGGTGCGATGATGGACCCTACTTTTTTCAGCTTTCTGATGTACTCGTATCAGACAGATCGCTCCCCGTACGTGCGATCGAAGCTGATTGCTGCTGTTGCTCGTGGCTTTGCTGCCATTGCCTTTGGCGAGCATGCAAAGGTTGCTAAGGTCGAACCTTCTGCTGACGACGGCGACGGCCTACTTCTTGTGCAAGATAGTGCTCAAGAGATTGAAGCAAGAAAGGAAATGTTTGCTCGCAAGGAGAATCTGGATTCTGCTCTGAAAGCTCTGAAGAAGGAAATGGAGGAGACATATGTTGCTGATGAAAGACATTACAGCAACGCCATGCGCAAAGCCCTCGACCACCAAGAGCTGGGCCGCATGGAGGTTGAGAGTCTCTTGGACCTTGCCTCGATGATGTTTGAGGAGGCGCAGAGCTGGCTCTTAACTCTCAGTCTGCCCAAGCGCTGGAAGACAGAGCGACCTGTACAGCAACTCGCGAATCGCCTCATCGTCAACTTTAAGTCTTACTACAAGATCAAGCCAAAGGTCCCGCTCTCAGTCCCGGCGCCAGCACCAGCAGCAGCGCCAGAACCAACCCCGGCGCCGGCACCGGCACCAGCGTCATCATCGTATGGTGGTGATGTCAAGAGGCCACCTATCACTGGAAGGACATCGTCCATCAAAATCAGCACCAAGCCGTCTCTTTCTTCCATCCATCGACAATCGCCCAAACCATCTTTTTCTTCCACTCATCGACCTTCACCTAAACCCCCGGGCGTGCTGGACAGCATTGTTGCTCACAGCAAGCCTGCAACAAATGGGTCGTCGACATCTACTCCGCTCCCGGTAATTAAGCGGCCCCGGCCAGAGAAGGAGGAGTATGCGTCGCCCGCGGCCAAGCGCCCCAAGACGGAGACGCCTTCGGACGTCAAGGGCCAGTGGAAGAAGAGGCGCATGGTGACCCTCAAGACGTCAAACCCCAGCCGGCTTGCTGTCATTCTCGGGAAATCCATGCCTTCTACCCCTACACCAGCCAGAACGGCCCTCCCGGGAAGTCTGCGCCGCGAATCCTCCAACGAGGACACTCCTCTCAAGAATCGCAAGCCGTTGCCTTCGGGCGGCGCCATTCGACGACCACTACCGACGGGCAGCGCCGCGTCCCCGCCGCACCAGACGCCCGCGCCAAAGCCCAAGATTAGCGTCAACACATCGTCGATGCCCGCTCCTCCAAAGGCCGCTTCTACACCGAGCGGCATATTGGGAGGTGTCGGAAGCCCAGCGCCGGAGACGCCACTGAGCGCGTCTTCACGACCCAAGATTAAACTTGTTCGCAAGCCGCAGCCGCAGCCGCAGCGCCCGCCATCGGCATAAGTGGCCTAGTTTGATGCGGGGGGTGGAAGGAGTTGGCGGAATAAAGGAGCTTGGAATAAAGGGCAAAATAACAAGGCTGAAGTGCGCCAGAAAAGAAGGGATTGATAACATTATTGCTTGTATCTGTATTAGGCGTTACAGGAAGGGAACCAACTCAAGAATAGGGAATTCATTTTGATCATGGTCTTTTTTGCTATACGATAGAACTAGCCGATTGCTAATTACATGCTCACTTGATTTCGACCCCAGAGGGTTGTTAGTTCTCACATATGTGTAATGTACAATCTGTTCCTCAGTTTCCATCATCCTAGGATGCCTTCGGTTGGCGCGTGTCACTGACACCCTAAATCTGCCGCCTAGCGTTGAGCATGATGGCGTCATGGCTTTGATTGATGTACTGTATCAAAAGCTATTTATTGGCGGGGTTGCTCTGTAAAGGCCGTCATTATATAGCCTGGCCTTTTTGCAGACGGGTTCGGAGCACACACGACGAGACTTGATGACGACAAGAGGGCGATACTAATCTCGCACTAGCCTATTGCGATGGGGAGATGTACATTGGGAAAGGGACAGTTTCACTTGCTTACATTTGGGCACATGCTGGTTTTACGGCTTCCTGGCAGTGTGCGCAGGTTCTCACATGAGGCAATGCTTAATTGGGGTATTTTCCAATTTTCCGTCCATGTACGTATTTGTAAAAAGCAACCCGGCCGCCTTGTGTATGGCTATGCTACCGGTCAACAATGAGATCGATGTACCAAAAAAAAATTGATAGCAACTGCAAATCGAGAAAAGAACAGCCAAGCTGTTGAATCTCCTTCTCTCGGCAGATAAATCCGTCCGTTTCCGAATATGTGTGTGTGTATGTGTGTGCGTGTGTATGTTTTGCGTGCTAATGAAGAGGGTATCTCGTGTGTATGGACAACAAAAAGAGAGTACAGTGAATGATAGAATGTGCAATGAGCAAAAGAAGCCGACGATGCATCCAGCAAGCAATGAAAACAAAGGGAAAAAAAAACAGCAGAAAGAAAATTTCAGAGTGACCGATCGACAACGGTGAATTATTGCTGAAAGCAAAAAGAGGGAGCCAAATCCCGTTGGCTGTAGAAGAGAAAGAAACCACGCCGTGATGGCATGCAAAAGTCTCCAGTCCAGAATGGATCTTCCCGTACAATATGGAAAGGATATATGGTGTAGTAAAACAATGACGTCGAAAGAATCTGTCGGCATTGTCGGGAAGTGGTGGACATAAGCGACAAGGGCAGCGGGCACGAAGGTCGTGGACTGATGGCTAAAATGAGTGTGGAGTGGCGATGTGTGCTGTGCATGACGACCAGGTCTTGCATGAAAGATGGTGTTTAGATTTTTGGGTAATCGTGGCTCATTATGACTGTTATGAGCCGTCTTCGCCTGGCGGCAACTCGATCCCACTGTCGCGATCTGGTTGAGCTTTGGGTGGTGACGAAGGTGTCAGCCGTTTGGCAGCCATGTCATGGCCATCAACACCTTGAAATGATAGGTCGTAGTCGTCTTCGTCGACTGGGGCGAGCACACGGCCTCCAAACTCAACATCGGAAACGCGAACGTGATACTCTAGGGCCTTTTGCCCTTCTCTGATCAAGGTCTCGGTCCAGCTTAGACAGCGCTTGATACTTTGGTTCATCTTTTGGCTATCAATTAGTAGCTCCTGGTGCTTTTCGAGGTCAAGCTGCAGACGTTTCTCATCACGCTTTCGACGCATCACACCGACGGAAATGGCAGACATGGATGCCGTATCAGTCATGGAAGCGTCAGACTCTTCAATGGAGTCGTCAAATTCCCCCTCTTCCTCTTCAGTCTCGTCGATTTCACTAAGATCAGATAGATCCACTGGCGGGTCGGTGAGGGCTTCTGACACCACACGACTGTTTGGCGCAGACGTGAGAGACAGTCGACCGGAGCGAGAAAGACGGCGGTAGCGGCGTAGTTCAGCAGTCTGTTTGCGAAGTTGTCTTTCCAGTGTTCTGTTGATGGCCTCGAGCGATGCATTAGTGATCTCGAGATCCTGGACTTTGCGTTCTCTGCGAGCGTTGGCAACGAGTTCGTTCACACCATCCGAAAAGTGAGACTTGCTCGGACTTTGCGGTTCTGAGAGGGTATCACCTTCTTCATCAGAGCCCTGTAAGTCGTCCGCTGCATGCAAAAGCGAAGCCATAGTCATAGTTGTCTGCGATATTCCAGGGCTGGCCGGTGGTGATGCGCTGTCGGAAAGATTGGGCGATATTGTTATACTAGGAGCCAACTGCAGCTCTGGGCCGGGGTTGTTGTTGGTTCGAGACTGGCGTCGGCGAGATTTTGGCGGCGCGTCGATGCTAACTCGCCTCATTCCACGCTGGCCTTCGGCATTGTGGGAGATAGTGGAAGGTGGGCTTGTTTGGGACCTGTTTGGTGACGCGGGCGGTATTGCCGTTCTCAGAATAGGGTTCAAAGCTGGTGTAGACGTCGGAATGTACTTCAGAGGCGATGCAGGACGCTGGAGCCCACCGACAACGGTGGCAGAGGAACCCAGGGGAGGACGTCCTCCAGGTGGTAGACGAGGGCCTGAGGACAAGGTCGAGTTGGGATTGGAGGTTGAAAAAGTTGATTTGGGCTCCATCTCAGGTGTCCCATTGGCGTAGAAGAATTTGGTAGATGAAGCATCCTGAGTATTAAGACTAGGTGATAGTAGAGGTGCGGATTGTGGTGTGGCAGTCGCTGAGCGATCGACGCCGCTGTTTGGAGCGGCATTGGCGAAGAAGAAGGTAGGGCCCTTTTGCATGGTGGATGGTGGTTGACGTTGCTGGCCAGGGGTTTGTATACTCTTTACATCGCTGGCATAAAAGAACTTGTTGGCATCGTTGGAGTCGGCCGGCATGTCGGATGGCTGCGATGGCTTCAGGCCACCATCTGGAGGCGAGGCAAGGCCCATGCTGCCAGGGCGCGGACTGTCACGATCCCATTCATCGGCGCGGTTATCCGGGTTCGGTGTAGTTGTGGGAGTGCTGTTTGTGCTGTCGACACGGGTCTGCCTATGGCCGGTGCGAGGGGTCACGTTTGTAGCGAGAAAAGCAGAGACGGGAGAGGCAAAGTCGTGCGCAAGCGTGGTGGCAGTGCCTTGAGGTCTCCTGGCCAGCGGACCGAACACAGGAACACCTTTGGAAGCGACTTTGGGGGTAAGAGGGGTCACACGGTTCGCGGCGGCTCGGACGATAGAGGGCGGCTGCCTTGGTCTGTCTCCGGGCGGCATGGTGAGGCGCGCAGAGGCAGTGCTGTTGTTGAGGCGTGGCGTTACCAAGTGGTCATGGCTACCGCGAGGCCGGTGAGGAAACGCGGCGGCGGCAAGGACGGGATGCAGGGCAGCGGCGGGTGGATATAGATGGAGACTGTGTCGTTGAGTCGAATACGTGGATGAGGCAGAGGCGACGAGGGTGCGATGAAGAGGCGAGACGCTATGGCGGGGATTTTGAGCGTGGTTGGGTGTATCAGTCTCGGAGGTTGACGAGCTATGCGGCAGAGTTGGGATTGAAGGTGACAGAGGGGCTTGGCCAGTATGGCCGCGACGGTGCGGCGTCAGAGGGAGAGGCGGATGCTGGCGTCGTTCGTTAAGGTTGTGAGTGGCCGGAGCAGGTCGCGCGGAGAGTGAAGAGATGGAAAAGTACGCTGGCAGGTGCATGAAAACAAAGCGGTCTTTGTTGCGAGCTAAAACCAAACAAATGACGGTACGCGACGAAGTTGGTATGGTGTTGGAGCCGAAAGGTGTGCACACCATTTCAGAGTTGGCGCAAAGCCAAGTGAGTGACCCGGAACAAGCGGGCATTTTGCGGTGGCACGAGGTACCTTGGGAATTACAGCATTTTAATAGGGGGGTTTTACTGAGGGGCTGCCCTGTTTTACTTAGTACCTACCTACCTCCTAGGTACGCGGTGACCCCACTGGAAGCTCTGGGGACTACAGGGGCTGTAGGGGATGCATCATGTGCCAGCCAAAAGCCTCAGTAATTAAATAGTTAGTATGTGATATTTTTGCCTTTGGTTTGCTATAGCGTGGCCTATGCACAATTGATACGGCCGGTCCAAGATTGCGAGATTACAGCCCCATCCTGATTTGCGGCCAGACGTCACAGGGTGAGTGTACTTGGACGACAAAGCTCTCCAACATCAAACGCTCGCCCCTGCAGTATGGTTTGTTTACCTGGGACCTCTTTGCGCTGATCTATTGTTTACTTTCTCTATGCAGCGTTCCCAGGGCAGTGAATGCACCAATAGTGTTTCCGCCAGGACCCCACTAACCGTCTCGAGACGAACGCTGGAGTGCCTGCTTTGGTCCCCTTTTTAGTGGTCGCATTACTGGTAGTGGGATGCTCGCAGATGAATGCAGCAAGCAGCCTTGTCGTCATAATTGCCCTTGATATAGCCTTGATTTACTCATGCATAAATCCTTCTTATTGCATGTGCATTGAAGCAATGAAAATCTCCTTGCTACACCATGTGCGATTTCATCTACCAAGCTTGCTTCCTTTGTTCCACAGCATGTCTCTTTGAAAGCTGGGGCTGCTAAAGCTCTCCCCTTCAACAGTGACGTACCTGTCAGACACCTACAGTGCTACACACAAGTTGTACGTGACCTTGTTCTTGTCTCTCCCAGACATTGTCCATTCCAATAGCCCAAGAGTAGCTACTCAGAATTGACCTTTTGTATCTCATCCTGAATGCTCCATCTTGCTGTAAATCGTGCGTTTGATTCCTACACCTGAATGTAATACCTGTCACCTACCCCAGACTATAACCAGCCACTCTTATGCGCCTCGCAAACGCCCCGCCGGCGCCACACCTGACCACATCACGCTTCACCATGCATCCATCGTTGATCATCCATCAGTATCGCCACTTCCTATCCCAATACGGCCTCATTTACACGTTTTCATCTATTCATCTACAGAAAATATCCGTGTCTGCAAAGCATCAATACTCCCTCACCTCCTTCATCTCCTGAACTTCTCATCTCTGCCTATGCCACAACTTGCACTCTCCCTACCACATGGCCGCTCCAATAAGGCCAACCGATGATGGAACCTTGGACGCCGATATAACGTCACCAGCTATTGGCCATGTCGGAGCCTTTCTCGACGGCTCTCAAAGCGATAATGAATTGCCAGGCACTCCCACGGTTCACCGACGATGGTCTATGACCCAGCTGATTGACACTGCTGTGCGGGGCACGTTTAGCACTGCTACGCACTTCTTCCAATGGCTTGACACCACTCCTGGCCGTGGTGTCTTGAAGTGCACAATTGCCTACACGCTGGCCAGCATGGCCACCTTTGTACCAATCTTGTCCGATTTTCTCGGTAAACCAAATGGCAAGCATGTCGTTGCCACCATTACTGTCTACTTTCATGCTGCTCGCTCAACTGGCTCCATGATTGAGGCTATCCTCATAGCTATCGTTGCGGTAGCGTATGCTGAGCTCGTGTCTCTCATTTCCATGGCCACATCTGTACTCGTTGGCTCTGTTTTTGGTCTGGCAACGCTCGCTCACATACTGGTTGTTGTCGTCTTCATTGGCGGTGGCTTCGGTATCATGGGCTGGACGAAACAGCGCATGAACAACCCGCTCGTCAATGTTGCTAGCACACTTGCTTCGCTTGCCATTATATCAGTCGTCACCAAAGAAACGGCAGTCATCGACAATGTCTTCTCAAACCAAAAGATTGTCCAAGTCTTCAAGATGCTCATCATGGGAATCACCTGCACCGCCGTCGTCAATCTGCTACTCTGGCGCGTTTCTGCGCGTCAGCTCCTACGAGCATCCATCACACACTCCTCAGTATCGCTGGGAAGCATGCTTTCCGACGCAACTGCGAGTTTTCTCGCTAGCTCCAACTACGAAGCTACCCCTCCCGAGTTCCCCGACTCCTACGCTTACTCCAAGGCGCACTCCGCTATGCTGAAGCATCTCCGCGAGGCTAAATTCGAGCATTATCTGCTAGGAAATGTTCGAATCTATAGCCTGGAAAGATTGACTGTAAGATCCATAGAAACCTTGGCCCAGTCTATAGGCGGCCTGCGCAGTGCCGCCAAGGCTCAATTTGCACTCTTGAATGGTGACAGTCGCGATGCCATTCTCTTTCGGATACACAGCACTTTTGCAACGCCCTCTCTTACCAGAGATATCGATCCGTTCTCTTATCTCGGCGCTGAGACCACTCAAACGACGGATTCAGGCTCTAGAGACGCCCCAGATCTTCGTGCTGCTGGACAACTGTTTACAAATTTTGCGAGCACAATCAAGCATCCGATGCAAAACTTATCTGGTATATTGTGCCAGGTGCTGACGCAGATGCCCTTTAGTGGTGCTCCAGATTTTAACATACACATAAACGAAGCCCTGCGCGGGGAGCTGACGAGATCTCTGGAAATATTCAACACTGCGCGTGCAGAGGCTTTGCAGGGTTTCTACCAGCGCATACGGCAGGGGAATGATAGTGGTCACCCTCAGATCGTTCTGGAAGAGGTTGCTGCTGCTTGTGGGCATTTCTCCTTCACTTTGCAAACCTTTGGCGAAGAGATGAAAACCTACCTGGACGTCCTGGAGGATCTTAAGCACAGTTATGACCATAACCGACGCAGCTGGCGCTGGCTTCTGTGGTGGCGAAGGAGCAAATCTGACCATGCCCTTGCAACGCTGCCCTTTGACGCACCAGAGACTGAAGCTCTGGTGAAGCCTATTAGGAAATCGGCCGTGCCAGCGGGTATCCCGCGTTCAATGCGTGAACGACGAGATACTTACAAGTGGGATGCAGCCCCTAATGCGAGCAGGATTCTGTCAACACTGTCGCTGGCTTTCCTCCAGTTCCTGCGCAGGATGGCGAGTGACGATGGTAAGTCAAAGCGAAGAATAGATGGGGCACGCAAACTGACCGCTGATAGTTTTGTTTGGTCTCAAGGTTGGCATTGGTGCTGCGCTTTGGGCGTCGCTTGCATTCATTGAGGCCACACGCGATATGTACAACCATTATCGTGGCGAATGGGGCCTCTTGTCATTCATGATTGTCTGCTCCATGACAGTCGGCGCATCCAATACCACCGGGTGGGCTCGATTCCTGGGTACTTTTGCAGGTGCCTTCTTTTCACTCTTCAATTGGACGGTTAGCCAAGGGAATGGTGCCGCGCTTGCAATTCTGGGAAGCTTTGTGGCTTTCTTCAACTTTTATCTCATTGTCGCTTGCGGCCGCGCACCACTCGGACGCATGACGATTTTAGCCTACAACGTCTCGACACTCTACGCCTACTCCCTAAGCCAAAAGGTAGACGACAATGACGAAGACGAAGGCGGTATTCATCCTCTGATGAGGGAAATTGTGACGCACCGTGTCATATCTGTCTGCACTGGCATTTTATGGGGTCTCGCCGTATGCCGATTCATTTGGCCCATCTCTGCGCGCCTCAAGTTCAAAGAAGGCATCTCGGTGCTGTTCCTCCAAATGGGCCTCATCTGGCGGCGTGGACCACTTTCTATCCTCTTACGCTCCGACTGCTCTCAAAGCTACCTTAAATCCGGTGAACAAGTTGCGCTGCAGCGCTACGCCGACCGCCTCGAGGCCCTCCGCCACAGCGCCGCATCAGAGTTTGAGCTGCGCGGGCCCTTTCCATTCGAGGCCAACGGACGTATTCTGCGCAGCGTGAATCGCATTCTGGATGGATTCTATTCCATGAGTCTGGTCGCGCAGCGCAAGACAAGCCTCTCCAGTGGTGAACGCGCGTTGCTCGAGTTCACAGCGCGAGAGCGTGCTGTGCTGTGCGACCGCGTCTGTCATATTTTTCAAGTGCTGGCCAGCTCCACGATGCTTGAATACCCACTGACGGGCGCGATCCCGAGTATCGCCCGCGCGCGTGACCGGCTGTTAAGCAAAGTCTTTGAGTTTCGAGAGACTCACGCGGTACGTCGACAGGCAGCTCTGGACGTCGGTTCGCCACTCATTCAGCAGCAAGGACTGGAATTATCGGAATCCGGGGCGGAAGTGAATGTCGTCGAAAGAGACTACACGCTCTTATACGCTTACGCACTCATCACGGGCCAGGTTGAACAAGAGCTGAGGATTGCGTTGGAAGAAGTTGAAGGCCTGCTCGGTCTATTGAAAGACGACCCACTCCTTGGTGAGTGAGAGGCCGTGATGTTGAGTTTTTTCTTGTCTTGGTCTTAGTCTTGCTGGAGCCCTTGAAAGTGGCGCTTGGTGTAAATAGAATGCTTTCTAGGACAGTACTTTGGGCCCTCAAAATTTATATTTTTACCAACATATTCTTTTTCTTATACCGCTACCGATCCGCCGGTACCCCTAGCACTACTCCACAGCTAATGTTTTATGGTAAAAATAAAGAAAGACGTAGATTTACTTATCTTATTTTTTAAAGTAAGAAAAGTAATAGAAATACTTAGGTTTTAAGATAATAAAAGGGCTCTAGAATTTTATTGAGACTTTCATATTAAGCTTTAGCTATTCCTGTGCATTATTAAAGTTTGAATAGAATTTTATTACTTATAAGAAAGCTAGAAATAAAGCAACGCTTTTTTGCCGGCAAGACCAAGACTCAAGAACTCAAGAACTCAAGCCCACGGCCTTGTCCAACTTCCTCCAACGCAATGCTCAGCTCTTGTCCAACCTGGCCCGGAATTTGAATTATGTGGCAGACACAGTACTAATGCTTAACTCTTAATAGAACCCACGAGATCAGCCGATAACCAATCGTAATGGCAATGACAATTCCAATATCTCTGCCAAACCGTCCGCCCTCTTTGTATCCGTACAAATCCAAAATGGCTTCACCACTGATGTGACATTGGTCTGCAACAGCTGAGCCGTATATGCAGTGGCAGCCTTTACCGCAATCGTAGACTGTCCCGACAAGTTGACTGCTCATCAGCCCCTGGAATGAATAAGCAAGATAATTCCAATAGTGGAATGCATATTTGTAAAAACGATTCAGCTCAGCAGATGGTATGAGAAAGCCTTGTGTGCAGAGCCAAAGACTGTTTAGAAATGAGGCCAAGGCGATGGAAAACATGAAGTTTGGGAACACAGATACCACAAAGACTATGAGTGCCTCGGCAGCAAATGAGGTGAGAAAGATCCACAAGTACCAGGTCCAGAAGGCTACTAATGTAGAAGATAGATTTGATAGCCAATAGCAGACAATGGCGAACAGGAAGCTCAGAAGCAGCGTGTATGGTATGCTGACAACAAAGTTGGCCACCAAGAACTCTGTAGGACCATACAGGCCGTTGCGAAAGTCTAGTACAAACTGGCCATGGTCTTCGATAAATGCCGGCGCATAAATTATCGCCGAGAGGGAAATGAAACACGGGATAAAGCAAAGTTCGCTGAGCAGTGCCTGTATGGATTCTTGGTTGTGGTCTAAGTGTAGCCACACGGTTCCTGTCAGCAACGCAAATGATATTGAGAATAGCAAACGAATCCCGTAAGCCATCGGGTCACGATATGACTTGATCAAATTCCGTATAATTAGGATCCAAGCTCGCTGATACAGGGTTGGCCGATGGCTTGCTTCGATGACCAAAGATTCTGTTACACACTCAGCACGCAATACCGCTTCGTGCAGTTCCTTGGCAGCGGCAGAGTTGGCCCAGGAAGATTGAAGCTCATCGAGCCGACGATTGACAACTGCTCTATCTTGGGCAAAGTCAATGTTGATCAACCCAAGGACGAACTCTGGTATATTCATCGCAATTGGTATATCAACGCCGAGTTTTTGATAGTACTCAGCGACTTTCTCCACAGCACCAAAGTAGTGTGGTTTGCCAGCGGACAGCACCAGTAGCTTTTGAAAAAGGTTGAAAGTTGCCGCGGATGGCTGATGAATGGAGCATATTATGACAAGTCTCTGCCGTCTTGCCAATGTTTGCAAGCAGCGCACCACCTCGAAACTCGCAGTAGAGTCAAGGCCCGAGGTAGGCTCGTCGAGGAACAGTACTTTTGGTGATGCTACTAACTGCCTCGCGATCATGACGCGACGTTTTTGGCCATCGGATATACCTTGATGGATTGGAGTTCCAACCACTGTGTTCTTCTGCTCAACTAGCCCAAAGGACTGGAGCAGTGTGTCTATCCGGCGCATAGCTTCTTTCTTTGGTGTTGACCTCGCCCATAGTTAGTTTCCAACACTGTAAATGCGATGCGGATTCAGCCTTGAGACCTGCAAAGGCGACTTACTTGGCTAGGCGTAGATTCGTGAGCAGACTCTCTGCAACACTCAATCCACCTGTCAGCACCTCGCGCTGCTCCACAAAGGCACTTATATGGCGAAAGTTGGTCTGCGACAAGGCGCGACCATTCACGAGAACGCTGCCTTGCACACTGAAAGCGTTGGTTGGCCGACGAGCCAGGACGTTCAACAAGGTTGTTTTGCCACTGCCTGAAGGCCCAATCAAGGCACAGCATTCTCCTTTTCGGTCAAGTCAGCATGTTTTTCCATTATAGCGAAGCGCTCACACTTTTTTTTTGCTAAACTGACCGGCCTGCACAGACCCTTCCACACGGTGAAGAAGGACTTTTGGCTGCCGAGTTTTCCGTTCTCTGACAGTGACGGTAACGTCGCGCCATGATACACTATGAACAGTATTGTTTGCCAAAAGCTCTTCAGCAGGTAAGCCTTGTTCCACGTCCATGGTGAAGCGGTGGTATGCTGTCGTAATGACTTTCTCAAGAGGCGCTCGGAAACCCTGCGCAGAAATTGGCGCGGAAAGAACGATTTAGGCCAGCCACTGCCGGTTCGACAAAGGGGCTTTCGTGCTTTAGTACTTCTCAATCAGTCCACTGTGTCTGAAGCAGGCCGTGAATTCTCCCTTGCACACTGTGACGAATGAGGATTCCCCATGTATCGTGTTTCGCGGTATGCACATGTCTCACATATACCTTGGTCAGTACCACCGAAGGCGACCAAAGTCAGCGGCTGACGGCTGACCAGAGCCGTGGCCCGCCCGGCGCTCCTAGCAAAGAACGAGTGCGACACATTACCAACGCCTCTGTTATCAATACCAACTGTTTTCATTACGAGGGATAGTTGATAGGTGGGCATGGATCCTGAGGGAGCATGATTTTCAGTAGTTGCCTTCCCGCCATTATGGCAGCGGCTGTCGATTCTAGATTTATCATGTCATCTAAGTCGAGTAGATCGTCCTGTGTATACATGCGAAAACGCTCCACGGCGCGAGAAAATCGTTCATGATGCCAGCGAGAAGTAGATCATCCAAGAGTAGCGGAAGCGTTAGTCGCGCCCAGACTGCCATGTACACGAGTTGGACGACTGACTTCCCAGTCCCTCTAGGATATCTGATGATGCTCAGCTGTTGAAGAGCAGCAATAATCAGTTTCTGCACAATGATTCCGAAGGGTTGGAGGACAAAGAAGGCCATGGTACGTCCAATGGCCCAAGTGCAACCAGTTACTGCCAGTGTTCCTGCAGTATGCATTATTCCTGATAGTAGAAACACCGGGAAGACATAGGCCGCTGGCTGATTCCGATACTTGGCTGGCAGAACTGCTTTCCCGCAAGACAGAAGCCCAGTGCGGAATAAATCCTGCCAAAACTCACCCCAAAACCCTGTCATGATAATCATGTAAGCAGCCATGCAAAACTTCTGGGGCGGGATTATTACCTTGCAAACCACTCCTCAAAATAGAATTACGAGAGCCCCATAGTGGAGGAAACGTCAGTCCATTCTCTGACAGTCCCAAAAATTGGTGAAATATCGATAGTAAAGCCAAAAATGAGTGAATCATTGTCATGCTGGTGCCGAGCACTGACAAACAGCCAAGATATTGCAAAACTCTGCATCTAGATACCAAATTCTGCTTTGATAAAACATCGTTCGCTTCTTTGAAGAGCGTCTCGTAGCTCAGATCGATCCATAAGTAGCCACCAATCAATTTGAGAACGTGTTTTCTCACAAAGGTGAGCTTTTCTGCTGACTGATTGGGTTCGCCTACGTTCTGTTTCGGTCGTGGGCCCTCGTGCCATTCCATACCGACAAGGCGGAAGTTTGTTACCAAGTCAAGCGCCCAGAACAATCTGCCCCAGCTGAAGCGGGCTGGTATATCCGAACAGTCTGTCGTGGGTTCCTTGAGACACTTGGAGGCTTTGTCGGTGAAGCGCGAACACTGGCAATGCCTCCGGCACGCGATTGATCCTTGGCAGAACATGATACTCGTGGCCCAAATAATATACCACGCTGACAAGATTCCGGTGACGTAGTCGATAACCATATTAACCTGACGCGAGAAACACACAGTGTTCCAACCTAAAACAACGGTAACAAATACTGCGAAGCAGCGGAATATGAGATTGTGCCGCAGCCAGCAGGGGCCAACTAATATGACAACCAAAGCCAATGGGCTAAGAAGAAGTGCAGAAATAGAGTCCATGAAGTTTCTTCGGCAAGTATAGGACCGATGATGCTGCAAATTATTGTAGCAAAATCTTCAAATCGACTTGTATTAGCTAGAGGAGCTTTCCTGCGATGAGTTGTGACAGTGTTACTGCGGAAGGGAGCGTCAGAGGAAGCTGTCGAGCTACATGGTGATGTATCCCTTTCTTACATAAGAAGGGGGTGTCATTAGTCTTCAGAATGAGGATTTTGGTTCAGAGAAAATTTGGCCGAGACACGCCGCAGCTTGCTAAAAAGTGAAACACCACCTCTCAGAATTACCACCTACATACTCTTATGTCTTGGACCAGCAATTTTTACCGAGACTTTGTTTGAATAACTGACAAGACATTGGAGGTCAAGTGAAGTCCCGCTGTGGGCAGGCATGAAGGCTGGAGATGAGAGAAATGTGACGAGCTAAACAAGACACAAAGGCATGATCTGCTATACAGCTAGTCAACTGAAATAACAGCATTTGGCAAAGACAGTTACTAAAATGCGGGCAATCATAAAGCTGATGACAAAACTCGCAGAAACCGTCCAGAAGTCATCATCACTTCTTCGATATTAAACCTTGGAATTGTTGTTGTCTTTTTCATATCTAGCCATGTTGAAGAATTATGGGAATTGCTAGGCTTTTTGTAAGGTTGTGTTAAATGATTTCGGGCGATCTTATGCATCATGACAGTATCGATCGGAATTTATGCCGTTCCAGAGAATTAAATTATGAAATCTTAGTTCTAACGTAGAGGTTCAAGTGACTCGCTTGTGTGTCTGACCGATGTTCTTATCATTCTTGTGAGACGATTCTAGAATATTGGCATCCAAACAATGTCCTCATAGTCAACATTCGTTTCTCTTGACTCCAGTCTAGGATATTTACTGGAAAATATCTTGTCCCATAATGTCGTCTGTTTGCCGTAGTTGAAACTCTTCCACCACCCAAATCGATGATGCAGGTCATGATCTTCTATTGCCAACTCAGCGTCACAAAGGCGTAGTAGCCATGATATCGGCGACGGCGCGATGGTGTGAACGCGAATGCCGCTGTGTCCGATAATTTCCGAAAACACGACATACTCAGAGCAGATCCACCACTCATAGAATCCGAGTGGAACGCCAACACCCCAGAAGGTGGCGAATGTTAACAGAGGAATAATAACCAGTTCAGTGACCTCTTGTTCGTCGTCGGCCCATGCAGCCATGGCAGCAGTAGGATACCTACTCAGGTGGTGGGTGCGGTGATACTTCCACATGAATGGGATCTCATGGCAGGCGCGGTGGTAAATGTAGAACCACAAGTCAAGAATGATGCCGTAAAGGCACAGTTTGACAAAAAAAACAGGCCAACAAGATACATCAGTCATGGCTTCCAGTGGGGAGGTATCCGAGTCATATGTGATGAAGACTGCAAGTGCGAGGCGAAAGAATGCTGTCTTGGGCGGGCCAAGGAGTACTTTTCTTGCGCCTGTATTAGGGATCCCATCGCGACCGTGCACATCTCCATCAAAGCAGCCATATTTGTGTATCAGGCGACGTAGCAAGAGCATCTCTCGAACAGCAGTAATGAGATAGGCCCAACCATAAAGGAGAAATGAAATGAATTTTCCAACCGTGTGTCCCGTCAGGCTAGAATATGCTTGATGTAGAGCCAATGGCACAGTAGCATAGAAGATGATGAATAAATGTTGAGATAGCGGGGACATGTAAGGCATTTTGTCCGTTTTCAAGTGAACGGGAAGCGTTTTCCATGGGATGATGGGGTATAATCTATTCCAGTCAATGAGTAATTGGTATAGGTTCCACTGACTTCTATCCTGTGAAGTCCAATCAGAGGTCATGGAGTGTGAATTATGTTCTTTGGCCCAGCCCATTTCTATTACTCTTGATTCTTTGAGAGCTTTTCGATCTTTTGTTTCAGTGCTTTCCTAAGCGGCTAGGATACAGTGAGGGCGATGGTGTTAGCTGGTGGTTGTGAATGTATTATAGAGACACGGGAGTATGACAAAGCTTGACACCCGCAAAGTATACATGTAAACGAGTCCCAGCCACCAACAGCTTACTATAACTTGAAAGGGGTATCTAAAACACGCTGGCCCATTCCAAAACTTCCCAGATCAGCACTCGTTCTGAGACTCGTCTCTGATTTGCCCTGATTTTTTTTTGCTCATTCCATGCCCACCTCCTTGCAGCTAGCAAACCGCCGACCCAGACAGAGGCGGCCGGCTCGTCGGTCTAAACGCCTCCAATCTATCAGTCTAGAACAGTCTGTCTTCAAAAACCTGGTCGATCTAGCTCTGACAGGCTAATCAAATATCTTGTCATCACACTACAGGCATCGTGGAAGCCACGGTTTTCGGCCAAATGTCGAGACGAATTAGCACTGATAAATGTGTGAGAATATCGAGATATACCGTGGTCCTCATAAGACAATTAGACATGAAGTTATTATAACCGTGTAAGCTGGGGCTTTGACGGGATTGGCGCGGGTATTTATTAGGTTGGTGTCTGGGGGTCAAGGCCTGAAACCACTACACCCGTCCACATTTGGACTAAGTCGCATGATGTGCTACATATCAGACCTCAACTTAGTAGATGTCTATAATTTCCAAGTTAAGTGGAGTGCATGTACGGAGGACACATGTATATATAAATGCCCTTTAGAGACTTTTCACAGCCTCCCTTTCATATTACGTCATTAAACCTTCCCCTTCTGCACTAAATCATCTCCCTCGCTAACGCTGTCCTCGCCGTCTATAGTGTAATGACTTGCGGAGTGATCGGTGTTGCTGGCCAAGGTCTTTCAAGTGTCTCAAAAGATTAATTTCGTCTAAAAATACGCCCTACCGACCGCCGAAATACTAGGTCAGAGGATATTCTGGAAATCTACCCTACATTACCCTAGATATCTCTATTATTAAAGTATCTATAACACTTATAAAACTAATATCTTAGAACTATAGCCTAATATTCACGATAAAGCTGATATTCCACGTATACTATACTCTTTAAATATAATGTTAGTAATCTCTTTATAAGCTTTCTAGTTAGAAAAGTAAGCTGTAACTAGTTTAATAGTATTAAACTTTAACGCTAAGCTTATTATCTACTACCTCTTTATATAATGCTATATTAATATCCGAATTAATCTCTTTTTTATTATATTATTATCCCTACTAGCTAAGATAATTACTAGAAGTATTAGACCTATCGGTCATCCAGTTCGTCGTCTCTGTGGACGGAACCGACTGGTGACTCGTTAATTACAACCTCTGTTCGAGACTATGTCAATAGTCAACAGGATCGCTATGCTACGTGCACTACTACTAGCAAGGCTGTAGATAGTAGTAACGTAATAATTGATAATTCCTCTTACTATCTAGAACTATAGGCGACTTATATAGTCGTGCACATGCTATGTGCACGTTGCTGCAAGTAACAACAGACGTGCTAGTATCGACGTAACAGGAAGATCCTTACACTTTGGACTACATAATATAATATATATATTAAGGCTTAGCATATATACTACGCAGTGAACCTAGTACTCTATAATATAGAAGCTTAAAGGTGATATTCTCTATATAGGTGTCGCTATTAGTAGCAAATCAGCGTGAAGTAACTAATCTAGTCTAAGTCGTCGGGTATCGCACACCTCGCCAGTAAAGCGACGACCAAGTAAAACTCTTTGATAAACTCTAAAAAAAAAAAAAGGAAAGAAAAAAAATTAACAAGGTGACCGATGTTATGTATCATGTACAGTAAGTAAATTGTGTGCGTAGACCGACTCCTTACTTAATAGGCAAACCTCCGGCGAGGCAAGGAAACTTGCGGCCGACTTGATTCTCGAGCGAGTTGAGGACCAGGTTCCAGATATTAAAGTCGTAGGTCTCGCTAATATGGCCGACGAGGTCTAGTGGGCAGTAGTCCTGGACACGGATGTTGTTAACGCCGTCCTCATAAATAAAAGCCGTGGTTGGCGGGATGACGATGGCATCTAGCCCGGAAATAATAACAGTGACGTTATTGCCAGGCTGCACAATGGCTTTGCCATCGTTGAGCTTAGCAACGCTGGCGCCGCCGACTGAGATTTCGTGGCACGCGGTGCAGCCAATCAATTCGAGGAGTCCGGTATCAGGGCCTAGCAGGGGCGAGAGCGTCAAAAGATTAGCAATCGGAGTGCCGTGCGTAGGCGGCGCAATGGCGACGATGTGGTCGACGAGGGCCGCAACGCCCTCGCGGAACTTGGGCACGTAGAGCGACTGGAAGCCGCCCTCGGAGTGGCCGACAATATCAATCTTGTGGGTGCCGCCATGGCCGACTGTCTTGGCGTGCACCTCGTAGATGAAGTCGGCAATCTGGTGTGACGACTTGTCTATCGACGCGAAGCCGCCTAAAAAGGGACGACCCTCGAGGGCGCCATAGGTAAAGGAAAAGGTGCAGAAGCCGCGGGTCTGCAGAAACGCCTCGAGCACATGAAGGTCGTCGTAGTAGGTCGCGCCTAGGCCGTGCAGCAGCACCACTGGGCTAGGGTGGTCGGCGCTAGGCTGGCACGAAAAGTCATTGTGCTTGCCAATGCTTGTCTGGAGCGCCTGGCCGTCCGCAAAGGTCGTGGTTAAGATGAGCCCGGCGAGAGCGGCGGTTGTGGCAATCTCGACGTGCATGATGAGAATGGGGATGAGGAAGAGGAAGAGGAAGAGGAAGAGGAAGAGGAAGAGGAAGAGGAAGAGGAAGAGGAAGAGGAAGAGGAAGAGGAAGAGGATGAGGATGAGGATGAGGATGAGGATGAGGGTCAACGAATCTGCGGGAATGCGATTCGCGACGAGCTTTCACAAGGGAGCATCAGTCTTGCGGAATCCAAGCATGCCAGTGCTTTATATTACAGGCTTGTTAGACGCGTCCTTTGTCTCTGACTGGCCATGTATTGCCCCCCTTCAGGTAAGTTGCTATGTTCTTTTGATGCATTGCTTGTTTCCTTCTACTTGGTATCCGTATCTATACTTGGCGGCGTTGATTCACCTTTTCTGTGTTGAAAGAACCCAAGGTCCTGAAAATATAGAGCCACAAGGTCTTGGTAAACAGCGTCTCTAAGTTGAGCGCAATAATTATAGGCCTACTGACGGCTCATGGGCAGCGACTTCAAGCGGCGGGTTGGGCAAGTAAGTTTCTGGATGATTGCCACAGAACGGAACTTGGCTTATTGTCTCTCATGTAAAAAGAAAATGGCATTTATTCTAACAGTGCGCGTTTTTCTCTGTACTAGCTGTCCTTCTTCGTGCCGGGCATTCTGGTCTTTGGAAATCGACTGTACGCGCATCGTTTCTCAAATAATTGGAAATGAAAAACACGACAAAAAGATAAGTAAGCGGAATAAGCGAAACAATACCGAGTACAGCTGCCAGTCGTTCTGTGGATGAGAGCATACACGGTTGTCTAGCGTATGCACTAATGATGCTGGGTGAAGCATCATCGTCGCCATATAATTTTGTCATGGCAGCGATTGTTGGATTGTCAAATTCAATGAAGAAATGTATGACACCAAATAACCCACCCACAACAAATTGTACGATTTGTAAAAGTGTGAGACTTCGCTTAATAGCGATAGGTACCCGTATGCTAATGCCTCGTGCCGCATAATAGGTGTACTGTGATTGCGATAATTAGCATCTTCGTCGTATGATAGTTGAATAACTCAACAACTGACCATTAATGAATGTACAAATGAGTTCAAAAACACGAGAATCCAAGCTGGTGAGGCCATGATACGGTAGCCAAGCCAGGTACCTACCAAGACACCACTATGGTGGTATATTTGTAGAAACGAGCCCTCTTTACCCTTTGCGAGAATAATGAATGTGTCAAGGAACTCGTATAACTTGCTGACGTAAAACAACCATCCGTAATACGCCATTCCCTCACTCCAGATACGACCAGAAGGCATACTTAACGGGTAAGTGCCATTCATAGCGGCGAATGATAACTCAGCATCACCGCTAGTCCAACGGCCAAGTGTTTCGTCGAAATATATTGAGCGTCCCAGTCCTGCCGGACCATGAATACGGCAGAGGCTGTCGTACGTTGCCGATAATCCCTCTGCGCCCCCTGGACTGACAAGCGTTCGTCTCAGCACTCCTACCATGCCGCAGAAAGTCCACGCCGAGTAGACAGCTAGCAAGGAATTATGCATGACGACAAACTTTGAGAACCATGGTTTTTTGCTGATAGGCCACGGCTTGGTATCTCGCAATCTGTTGTATTTGTTGAGCGCAACCACGGCGACCACGTAAAGTAACGCTGCTGTGATGGGAAATTGAGGCTTCAGTGTTGCCTTGAAGACGCTGTCAGGTATGTTGAACGGTCTCATTATGGAGAATTCCGCAGTAGGAGGGGGAATAATAGGAAGATTCCCTGCAGATGTAACCTTGGAGAATTCTGCAGGAATAAAAAGGTTCAATAGCAACATGATGAGCAGCAACTGGCAATCAAGTAAAGCAAGTCGGTTTCTCATCCAATGGTTGGCTGTGTGACGAAGGCTGTAAGCTGTGATGAACGAAGGAGAACATGGTAAAACAATGCGTCAAGGATCGGATTATATATGTGAAAAGCACTGTTACAGACAGCGAAGGGATATAACGTTAACTAGTGGATGCTAGGAATGTTCAGCGCGTTGGCTGCCATGGCCGGATTTTTTGAATCTCTGTGGCCGAGTGATCCGCGTTTGAGGCGCTGACGTTGCATACCAACGCATGAGACATACAATGTACATGTGAGCTGTTGACTTGGATTTGCAGGCAATTGAATCATTTAATATGTAACGTCGGGCGCCTGCTTTTTGGCCACCTGACTTGACTGAGGTATCTGTGGGAGAATATTCATTTGGGACATGGAGTACTTGGCACTTGCACAGGAACCGGAGACTGAACCGGAGACTAGCATGAGAGCGTCAAGGAAATCTTTCTGTTTGGTTTAACAATTGGTCATGGTGGATACTACCAACTATAGTATATATCGGCGTTGGAAGGAAAGAAAGTCTATAAGCCATTTTCCAGGAATCCAGTCGGCCCTCGCATGTGAATCACGCAGCACCTTCACCATGAGAAGCTTTATTTGCAGTCGCCCTTGCCCGCCTTACCCAAAGTCTTGTTCAGCCAGGCATGGATCGCCCTCGAAAGCTCCTGCCCAGCGCCAGTCTGACAATGAAAGCCAGCAACGCCTTTAAAGGTATGCAGAGTAGCCCAGTCACCGAGCGCGTCCGCCACCTTGTTCGGCTGCCCAACATAGCTGCTCTCTAGCTCGGCATCGCCGACGAACACGGGCATCTTGATCTTGCTAATAAAGGAGGCGACGTTGTACTGCTTGATCTTGGTGAAGAAGTCAGAGGGCGAGTGCGTGTGGATCGCCCACAGGCTGTGGTCGATGCCCCAGGCGGCGCCGGTGGGGAGCTCTCCGGCCTCGCGGGCCGAGAGAAGCGCGTCATCAAACTGCGAGTAGTTGCCCGCCTCGTAGATGGAGAGCATTTCGGGCGATAGCTCCCGGATGTACGCCTCGTAGTTATCCCAGACGCCGTCGATGAGGACAGTGGCCGCCAGGCGGGGCTAAAGGCCGCGACGCGGGCAGCCAGGTAGGCACCAAGGGAGTTACCCACGAGGACGATGCGGTTCTCATCGACGACGTCCTTCTTCTCCGAGAGGAGGTAGTCTACGACGGGAATGCCGACCTTTTCCCAGTCAGGAATGAAGCCGAGGTCCTGGTTGCGGCGCACAGTTGGCTGGCCTGGCCCTTCGTAGGTGATGCAGTTCCATCCCCGGGCCAGCGCGGGCGCGACAAAGTTCTGGTACGAGTCCTCCTGCGCGGCGTCGAAACCATTGCCGATAATCATGGTCGGCAGCTTGTCGTCGTTGCTGTCGGAAGCAGCGTACCAGATGGCCTCGACGGTAAAGTTGCCTGGGTGGCCGGAATGCGGATGCGCTTGCCGGGGATAGGCAATGCAGCCAGCCCCTTGTCAAAGGCCTCCATTTTCTCGGCCCATATGCTGTTGATGCGCGGATCACTCCAGTTGCCGTGGAGGTAGGCGTCAGCCCTGCGCGAGTACGACGCCGCAGAAAACCACGTGTCCCTGACATTGATAGGGTCCGCGGCATTGTCCGAGTCTTGAGCCTGAGCCCTGGTGTCGTTTGCGAGCCTATAAAAGACGTCGACAAAGGACGTCATGTTTCCGGCTTCAATCTCTTTGGCGGCGCCGAGAATGGGCCCGACGTCGCCTCCTCCGGTAATAGACTCGCCGAGGGCAGTGAGCAAGTCAAAGTTAAATATCAAGTCATTGCTCAACAGCAACATAGTACTGTTAGAGGTGTCAAAGGCCGCCGTCACCAATCTAGACTACAGCAGAGCTACGAAGATGGCGCCGATATAAGTGGAGGAATGTAGTTTCATGGCGAAATATAAGTGAAGAAGAAGTGGGGGAAAAATGTTAGAGTGACGTGTAGAGTCGTTTGTCGCCTTTGATATGAACTATTGCTTCTAAATAGCTTTTATCTTTCTTTTTTTTTTTTTTTGCTTCCGTCTCTTCGCCTTATATACTTGAGTCTTCCTCTTGAATAACACGGTAGTCGCAGCTGTGGCTACCTCGAGACGAGGTCCTACGTAAGCGGGGCGCATCACGCACTAAACCGCATCGAGTATGCGTTTTGCGACGGCGTCTTGCCATTGGTCATTGGCTTAGCACAAATACCGTACTCGGCAGGCAGCCTTGTTGGGCCGTAACTAACTATGACGAAACCACCGCTTCTTACGGTGGCCCCCCATCCACACAGCAAGCTTACATATTTAACACACCCGCCCATCGCAAACTGATTACTCTTTTCAGCATCGTCGCTGTCGCTGTCGCTGCCGCAAGGGTCAATGTCATAATGGTCAACCGCGGACGCTCCCAAGGCTGCATGACGTGTAAGCAGCGCCGCGTCAAGTGCGACGAGGCGAAGCCCAAGTGCCGATCTTGTCTGCGCCTCGGGTTTCGCTGTCGAGGCTACAACAAGCCCAAGTCTACCCAATTCAAGTTCAAAGACCAGAACCACAGATTTTACACAAAACCGAATCACAATGTTCATCTCCGTGGCAACTGCCATGTCGTTGGGGCTGCATATAGTTTGCGCGGATCGGCCGAGTCTGACGCTCAGGATCGCGAGGCTGTCAACGCATTATCTCTGCAGCGGCTCTCGGAGCCAGAGACCGCTGTGCCATTCTTTCTCGGCCACTACGCCAGCATGGGCCGCGACATGGGATCCACGCGCGGCTTCTTCGAGATGCTCGTCCCCGCCTACGCTTCGCAGCGCCAAGAGTCGGCGCTCTCGCTGGCCGTGTCGGCCTTGGCGTCAGAGATCTTGTTTGTGTGGCGGCAAGACGCGAGCAGCTTCCGCTCACCGCGAAAGTCTTATTCTCGGGCCATCGCACGCCTCTTGACCGCAATACAGGATCCCATAGAGCGCAGTAGGCCGGCAACTGTACTGGCCGTGCTGGCGCTGCAGACCTACGAGAATGCGTCCGCGATATACCATCTTCGTCGGGCGTCGAGCACGCACCACGACGGTGCGGCGTCTTTGCTCTTGTCTATAGACCCGGATGGCATGGACAGCACGGCACGCGCCTACCTACAAAAGTTTATGCTACATACCGAAGTTTCGACCGCGATACGGCAGAAACGGCCGCTGAACAGTATTGCATACTCGTGGATGGGGAGCAAGGATACAAGCGCTGTGCCGGATAACCCCAGCTCGGCGCTTGATACCATAGGGGCGTTATTTGCCGAGCTTCAGGCCAGCTACACGCAGTCGATGACGCAGGGTGGTTCTACGACGTCGTTGGGCCGTGGTCTGGAAGAATGGAGGGCCGAGGCCATGAGGCTTGATGCAAAGCTTCGGGCGTGGGCGGAGACCGTACCGGATCGCTGGAGGCCACTGAGGCTCATAAGCGGTCGGGATTTCGACTCGTCGATACCTACCTACCAGTCCGTCTGCGAGGTGTATCCGTCATGCCAGATTGCCAGCGTTTGGAACCTTTGGCACATCCAACGTCTCCTGCTGGCCAAGATGATGCTCGGCTCTCTCAATGCATTCCCAGATCCAAGTTGCTTTGGTTTCGCGTATGGGCACTTCCTCGGCGACCCAGCAGAACTTTTCACCTGCCAACAAACACTGCAGGAAGTGGTTGACCGCGTGTGTTACAGCATACCTTTCCATCTCGGCAACCGAACCACGCGGGTCAGCCTCACAGATTTCACTGACCCGACGGTCCTACTGCCCAGCGACTGCTCGCTGGAAGGCGGCACACGACAGGACAGGAGTGGTCTCTTTGCGGGGATATCGAGGGATGGCCATAGACGCCATGTTATTGCACAGGGGCCATGGCGCGTCATGCATCCGCTGAGTCGCTTACTCACGCTCTTCTCGGAAGATGACAGCGAGGTGATTACAAGCCTTCTTAGGCCTGGGCAGCAGGACTGGATCCGCGATCAGTTCTTACGTGTTGCCACGTTGCTGCACCTTCCGTCGCATTCCGGTCATGGCATGGAGAGATCTGAGCCGTCGGGAGGCTCTGCAGATACAAAGGCAGGGAACCTGGCCAAGGAGATTAGAAAAGGCGCCATTCTCATGAGTGGTCCATAAGAAAGGGGTTGTGAATTCGGAACTAAAGTTTAAAGGCAAAAATCTCACAGCTGCAGCTTCTAACGCCAGTATAGACCTCTTATAAGAGGAAAAAAGCTATCAATCTGCCTACCACCCACACAGTTAGCGTAGATAAGACATGCTCTCCGCATTATAGTAAATGTATAAAAGTCATCTTTAGCCCCCTGGTCGGCGTAGTAAGATAAAGTCTTAGGGAACTAGACTTGAAAAGTCTAACCATGCTAGAACCATCCGATTGCCCCCTAATATTAATTGCCAGCTTCAAGACGAGGATCGGCCTTTCCATTGGTTGAAGCTACTACCCAGTTTAAAGCAGGACCACACTCACATGCCATATTGCTCTCCAAACTCGTCAACGATCCAACTACAAAAGTCTTCCCATTGCCGGTTCCATTTCTGGATATATCGAGCTTTCGTGCCAGATCCGTTTTCTGCGAGATCAATATCTAGTACCCAGTCCGCATGAGCCTGATCCTCAAAGTGTGACCATCAAAGGCTATTATGTGCCAGGGCGCCCTTGAGTGATGTGGTTTTTAGCATGAAGCTTAATCATGGTTGTGGGATAAACTTACTAATCCAGCTAATCCAATATTATCAAACCCTTGTATGACTTGATAGAAGTCATAACTTAAACCGGCAGCATCTTGACCGAAGATTGCAGGGTCGTCATTGCTTACTGCTGTAGGCACGCCATGTGCAATCATCGCTGGTAATGGATGGTGGAGAATATCTGTAGCCAAGCGAAGGACTTCGTTTGAGATTGGACACACCTCAACCATGACTCGATTCTCGATCACCGAGCGGAGCAAGGTAGGGTGTTTATATAGAGAGAAGCCATGTCCAATGCGACGCGTTCCAAAAAGCAGAGCATCAAAGAGGTTCTCATCAGTCGAGTTGCCATCACCAAGTGTCTCTCCAGCATGGAAGAAGAATGGCATAGAAACATTAAGACTATGCGCCTGCTCCTGGAACCAGAGCAGCTCGGATGTTAAATCTACCAGTGGACGACCAAGGTCTTCCTGCCCGACGAGGTCATAGCCACTAATCAAATCGGGGAACCTGACTTTACTGTCAAGCGCAAGTTTCATTCCTAAATAGCTTCCGGTTAATATCAGAATCAACACAGCGTGGCCAGGCTGTTAGACGTACTGTGAATGAGCAAAGACGTGTTTAACGCCCGATAATCGGTCCAGATTACTCTGGCACCCCAAAAATCTCTCCCCTTCACAGTGGCTTTAAATTTTTCTAATTCGTCTTCTAGAATTTCCCACCATAGGTCTGAGCTCGCACTTGGCCGCTCAGATTTATCCGACCGCCGAAAACGATTCTGAGCAGGATTGCCATGTGTAGTGCGCATCAGCGCATCTTTCGGTCCCCCGGTGCGGATTTCTACCCAGCTAATTCCATCGTCTGCCAGTCGCTCAAAAAGTCGCTGATAAAACGTTCGGACAATGGGCTCGTAGGTCAGCAAGCTCGCCGCCGTGCTGAAAACGTTCTCAAAGAGACGCCAGACCTGATCTACGCCAAGCTCGTGTCTAACAGACTCTTTAGGCGCCATTGTCATCTTTGACTTCATAAAGTCCAAAAATGCCTCTTCACCTCCAGGGAAGCTCATGAGGACACTTTGAATAGAAACGGGCGTTTTTGGAACATAATCAATCGACTCGATTGTTGGTGAGTTGAGCGGGGTAGCTTCAGAATAGGAAAAGAGAATGGAAGCTTCCCGGCGACTCTGTTCCGTGGCCAGATTGTGAGATGAAGAAACAGTTATGCCATCGGTGTGAAATACTGTGTCGAGAAGAACCTCATAGGGCAACATAGCCAGGAGATGAGCATGCAGCAGTGCGCCCTTAGGCATCCGCTTAACAACTCTCCACAGCTTCGTCTCTAGGATATATGGGCGGGCGAGGGGGAACATCTGTCCTGCAAAGCGCTCCGTTGTATCATCTCCCGACACAGAAGGGACTTTCCAAAAGTTATCAATCTCGTCCTGCCGGATAGCACGAACAATTTCGTCCGCTTTCTTTGCCGCGTTTGAGAGATTTTGCCTGAATGCATAGTCTATGAGAGTTAGTCAGTGCTTGGTGAGAAGCTACAACTTGGACGTGTTCACCTTGACGCTGGCTCTTTTCCAGTGAAATCATGGCAGATCTGGCAAATTCATGCTTTTTCACAGCAGCATGGTTGACGGGTGGAACAGGGCTGTAGCCCGCAGACACCGACGTGACCAGTACTAGAATGGCAAATAACCTGGATTTGAAGTCACCCATGTTGAGTTTCGCGTTTCGAGGCTGCTTACCGTTGGTGCTTGACAAATTGGCTTGTTGGTTGGGAAATGCCAATGTCTTGTTCTTATATAATCTGCCTCGAATCAGAACTCACCGCTCCGAGCAACTATGCCGGTTACGTCACGAGAAAAACGCTTTGACGGAGGCAGGGGCGTTAGGAAGAAGCAACTTGCACGACCAATCAAAAAAGAAATTTGGTTTGTTAGCTAATTTGTTTGTATTGTTCGTGGGCGAGGCACAGGACATACTGAGCGAGTTGTAACCCTGCTACATTTCTATCAATGCACTCGATATTCTGTAAAAGGGGTTAGTTCAACTGCAGTGGAGTACAAAGTTTCGGTTTGCCATGGAGCTCCCTCCTTACCACAGGCAAATCCCTATCCAGCTCAAAGCCGCTGCATTCCGGCCTACGGGTTACGGAAATGCTCGCAAGAGTCGCCGGTTCTTGTGGCGGGGGGGCTAAGAGGAAATCCTGCATAAGGCGGCATATATGCTAATAGCAGATTGTACTACAGAAGCTAGATTGTATATATGTATGTATATATATATATTGGGAGGTCTGCGCCTCACTATATGAAATTTCTGCTTATTAGCAAGGCGAACGAAACTTGCCACTGCCCGCAGAGTTACCCCGATACAAGGTCACCTCTTGGCTATCAAAGGAAGATGACACGTCTGGCTCTAGCTTGGATTCTGCGAAGCTGAACCTGCCAGGTACCATAGCCAAGGCCTGAGGGGGAAGGACCTAGAGAAAAGGCAGGCTTCCTGGAATTTTCTTCATATTTAAGCTTAATATAACGTCAGTCACCCCCTCGTAGGCCACACCCCCTTTTCGGCCACCTCTTCCCACCAAAAAACAGTAAAATACACCTTTTTTAAATAAATATATTAGCCCCACTATAGATACTAAAAATATATATAAATATTAGTTATATTATAAAAAACTAACTATTTAGTTTTCTATTTAGAAATTATCTTAATATAAAATCTTAATATATATATATATATAATTAACTAAAGTTTAAGATAAATCTTTTATTAGTAAATTATATAATAA
>JARJPP010000229.1:0-27609 GCA_030782485.1 Beauveria brongniartii
ACGTATCAAGAAACCCGCGGCGCCCAAGCTTCCCAGCAGCAGTCGTTCCTACACCCGATAGCCGCCCAGTTCATGCGTCCTTCCGCCGCCACCGCCGCCGCTGCCACCCGGCCCACGTCTCTGCGCCTCGTCATCCCCGACTCACAGCCACTACCACCACCACCACCGCCTCCCGTTCCCGAAAAGGAGCCCCATCTCCAGCGCCAACCCATCCTCGGGCGCGAATCCACCCTCACGGAATTCGAAGAGGACGACCTGCACCGCTCTGCGTCCACGGCCGTCGGCCAGATCTGGCGTCCGCCCTCTCTGCTGCCCGACTCCTCCGCCGTCGCCGCTCCCTACTACGTCGCAGACGGCTCCGGTAACTGGGTCCTCGGCGACGCGCGCAAGAGCATGATGGCTGGCGCCGGCGCCAGCGGCAAGGAAACGATGCGGCCGCAGAGTCCGGAGCCAGAGAGCGCCGTCTCGGCGCCGCGCATCGCCACGGCGCGCTCCGGCATCATGACGACTGCCGTGCAGACGCACATTATGGCGCCGCGCCGGTCACCAGCCATGCTGACCCCCAGAGACGAGACAGCCCGCGCTACGGTGGACAAGTACACGCAGCAGCAGCAGCAACAGCAGCACGGCAACAACGAACCGCAGGAACTTGAAGCGTCGCCATCGCCGCCGCTGCCGCTGAGCCGGGATAAGCAGAGGAGCGCAAAACAAGAGACGACCCAGCTGGGAGCTGCTACGCCAGCACCTCCCAAGACGCCGCGTATTCGCTCCATTGTGCACACGCCAAAGACGGTGCCCTCGCCGCTCTTCTCGCGGCAACCTAACCCGCGATCCGCCTCGCAGCCGCTCCCCACCACGTCCGAAGGGCGATTGTTCACGGTGCGTCCGGCCCCTTCACGCGTCATGTCGGACGACAGCGGCATCACCACTTTCAGCGTCTCGTCTGCCACATCAGATGACATGCCGCCTCCGCTGCCAGCCCCTAGTAACAGGAACCTCTCCCCCGTGGCTGAGTCGCCCCGCGGCCGCGTCGCTAGCCGCGCCGCTGTCCAGGAACTCGGCAACAGCAACGCCGCCGTCCACGAACTTGCCGCCCCCGTGGCCGCCGCCTCGAACCACAGTAGGAGTAGTAGCAACGGTGGCGGCGGCGGCGGCACTGGTTCCGCCTTGTACCCGCCGCGTATTACCGGCCGGAGCACGCCTGCGCCCCATGACCATGCTGTATTGCCAGGCAGCGCGCTGTCGCCGCCGCGGCCGCGGATGGCGCTCCTAAGCAACCAGCCAAGCGCGAGCCAGTCCAGCCCGACGCTCGGCTCCGTGACAAGACCACACCAAGGCCACGCCAACGCGGCGTCGTTTCAGCGACAACCACCGCTGCCGTCTTCCCCGTACCATGGCGCGCCGGAAGCGGCTCGCGGTGGCATGGCGCGGGGCCGAGGACGTGGCGGCTCCATGATGACGATGATGCGCCCGCCGCCGTCGGACATGCCACTCGACCCTACTCTCCTTGCCCCTCCGCAGGTACCGCAGCATCCGCGCACCGGCTCGCCCACTATGCGCATCGTTGAGCCCTCGCCTGAGCCAGACCCTGCGCATCCCACCATCACCACCACCACCACCACCGCACCAACCCGCGACGACCGTTCCCTACTCCCCTCCGCCGCCATCACGACCCGGCCTCCCCGACGTCGCCCACCCAGCCACCTCCCGCATCCATTTCCCATGTATCCTCTTCGCCGCAACCCTCCACCCTCGCAGCAGCGGCAGCAGCAGCAGCAGTCAGACTCCGCGCCGCCGCCCTGCGCAGCCCCGTATCCTACTTCTCCTCCTCCGCCTTCTTCTTCTTCGCCCCGCCGTCGCCGCGATAACAACGACAACGACAGCAGCAGTAGCAGCCTGAGCCGGTACCCGGGCCACCCGATGCCGATCCCCCAACCCTACAAGCCGCGCGCGGCTCCCTCGCCCTCGCCGCGCGCTGCCCCCTTCCTCCGCTCAGACTACGACCCCGCCGCACACGACAACAGCAGCCAGGAAGCGCTCGCCGACGCGTCCTCGTCCTCGTCGCTACTAGCAAAGAGGTTGGGGTCGACGCGCGCCGCCGACATGGCGCTGCCGACGCAGAGCAACCGGGAGCGGGAGCGTCGCTGGCAGCAGGTGCCCCAGCAGCCCCAGCGGCCCCAGCAGCAGCAGGCAGGAGAAGGGAGGATGCAGAAGAGGACGCAGGATATAGAATATCTTGCGACGCCGGAGCTGCCGAGCACGCCGACGTGGGTACCGCGGTTGACGCCGACACGCCGAGGCGAGGACCTGGTGCTGAACGTGGGTTGAACTCTGATACAAGAGAACAAGGGATACAAAGACGAAACTTGAAAAAAACAAAAAAAAACAACAAGAAAGAAAGAAAGAACAGAGGAAGGAAAGACTTTGCATCGAACAAAGTTGTGTGTACGACTAAATGACTAGGTCATAGGCTTTGGTATAGTTGGTTTGTTTTGAAGCGTCTTTATAATACTCGGCGCTTAGGGCGCATTTCCTTGTCAGGATGATATCCAATCTTCACATAGACAATCTTTGAAAGTTGTATTTATTCGGCGCTCGGAAACTTTAATTCTAGGACCATCAAAGTACTTGTTCGGCTCTTAGGTGACCAAGGTGCTTCATTTCTGGTGTGCGCGACCTAATTCCTCATCTATCATGGCCGTCTCCATCGGATTCTCCCGCTCACCTGCGTTCCGATTTTTGCCTGGGGTGCTGAGATTGCTCATGCTGTATCCGTCAAAGTCTAGGTCATTTCCAGTCTCGCTGCTTTCGTCTGATCGATGCATCCCCCTGCCCTTTGCCCTCCTGCTACCAATATGCAAACCTCGCTTCAAGTCACTCATCTGATTATCCAGTGCCCCCAACCCTTGTTCTAAAGCGCCACGGTTCAAATGAGCACCGGCATCAATGAGTCGATTCTTCTTTCGGATTTCCTGCCATCGCGTCTTGCCGCCAAGCTCGAGAATGCTCATTCTGCGCATCTTTCCAATGGGGTTGCCAATCATGATCGGACGCCACGCCTGCTCCTCCTCCATCATAGCCTGCGGGTCATTTGGCATTGATGCTCGGCGAATGGTAGACTTTCGCCTGGCTTCCACCACTCGGTCCATCTCGTCAACTTTGGATCGTGGAATGATTTGAATTTCCACAAAGCGGACAAGAACCAAAAGTAAAAGTACCGTCAGCACAAATAAAATGCCTGCAACGACGCCAGTTGCAACTTGCTGTCCAAGGGTCCTCGTGACATGTCCACCGAGTGCGGTAGAACCAGCAGCCAAAATAAATGCAAAAGTGTGGATAAGAGCAAACCCAGCAGTTACTCGGGGGAAGGAGGAGTAATTTGTTCGCTTTGGGTTACGGGCAGAAGAGCCACGTTGCCGACCCGTCATCCCAGGGCTCAGATCGGAGCAGTCAAACGTTTCCATGATGAGGCCGTTGCATTCAGAAATAGCTAGGCACGAGAGAAAGCCAACACCAAGGGAGAATATTGTTGGTAAGCTAATATGCATAGGCGGACCGGTAGAAACAGCCGCGTAGCAAATGCCGGCCAGTGGGAGAAGTAGCGAAAATACTGTCCGGCGCACCATGTGGGAAGACCAAACGACGCGTTTGTCTAGCGTGGCTTTGCTGGTATTGAGTTGCGCGAATCGAGATCTAGAAAACAAGTTTGCTTTCTGGAACGGAATTGCCAATAGTGCACCCAGTGCCATGCTGGCAACCAAAAGACCGACCGCAGGAGATCGAAATCTGTAGTGCTTGGAGGCCAAGGAGCCCAAAAGAACAATGATCAATACTACCTGACAATAGATCCACGAGGAATAAATCGCCATCACCAGGAACCCTGGCTGGCGAAGCATCTCCATGGACAGAACAATGCCGTGGTACACCTCTTCTCCCCACCACCTGGGCCCAGTCTTGGCCCTGTGCATCATGATCTCGCCACGCGCCACACGGCGAGAAATGTCAGAACCTGTTCTGACCTCTGCAACAGAGCGTCTGTAAGCCGAACGGCGGACTTCGGGACAAACGACGTTTAGAAATAGCACCACAGCGATGAGGATGATGCTGACATAAAAACCCCACGTCGGCGTGTACTTGTCGATGATGGACGCACCAACAAGAAAGCCTACTCCAAGAGAGCCAATCCAGCACCAGGTCCAGATGCCGAGCCAAACTCCCATGCCACCTCCGTGTCTCCGTGCATCGTAGTGATCAACCACCTCCTGATGAGGATTCACACTCATCAGGGAGGCACCAAATAGGTCAGTGAGAGTGGAATGAAAATTCATGCTGGCGAACCCAAGTGACACACCCATCAGTGTCCTCGAACCAAGGAGCAGCGATCGCCATTCCACTGAATCAAACAGTCTCTGAGAGGTGACAGCAAGTGCTTGTGGGAACAAAAGTGGCATCGCAAGAACGAGACCACTTAGAATGTAGGGCTTTCTCCCGTGAAGTAATGGCAATGGCCATAGAAGAAAAGTGGGAATGGCCATGCCGAGAAAGCAGCCAGTATTTCCATGAACAACCACATGAGAAGGGTCAATGACATAATACTGAATGGACGGAACCAGTCCAGCATATATTCCGAGAATGACACCAATCAAAGCGGTGCTGATACAAGCGACCGAAGCGACGAATCGCTTGCGAATTGTCGACCAGTCTCTGGCGATGGGCTGGCGTCGATGCGATCGTGCTAGATTGAATCGTTGACCGGCCGGTAAGCTGACATGTGAGCGACGTCGTAAACTAATACCATGGTCGGTAGGCATTTGCCGCCCTGCAATATCTTGCTCTGGGAGTTGCTCGTTGCCGAATTGAAAGGTACCTTGTGGCACCGCGTCGGTCGCTGCTTGGTAGGGGTTTATATATGCTCTCTGTTTACCTCGAGCACCTCCTGGACGAGCATTTCCGCCCATTTGAGAGTGCACAGAGAAAGACTGATTACCATCCTCTCCCATTGCAGGACCCGGAAGTTGAAAGGTAACATGTCGCTGTGCTTGAGAGTACTCTTCCGATCTGGTCATGACTGCATCATCCGAGTAATTTTCTATTACTTCGCGGAGACCAGGCCTGTTATTGGATGTAGAAAATGTTTCTGCATGTTTGCAAGTGGGCCTTGGCGAAGAGTAGTTTTCTGTCTTTCCTGACGAAGCCTCGCTGGAGGAAGACACGTCTGAGTCGGAGCTTGCTATCTCTTTGCTACTCTGTCGAGAGTGAGTTGAAGGAGCATGACTATTGGAGAAATCAACGACTTGCGAAGCCATTGAGACCGCTTCATTGACTAGTCTCTCCAGGTCGCTCACAGCTCGACGAAACAAAAAGCCATCGAAGCGCGAGTCTGATCTAGTAGAGTACTTTGACAGTCCGGTCACTCTTCGTGCTAGTTGAACATCGGCCAAAGACGGGTCCTTTAAAGCATTGACGGACTTCGATCGGGAGCCGAAATTTGTCGGGCGCCTGGTGAGTTTTGTTGTGTAGGATTCGGGGTACCACAACATTTCGCGCAGCCACTTTGAAGCCCTAGTGTAGTCGAGCAGCGAACCAACTGAGTAACTGCGTTTGAGGGCCCTGTTTGGCAACAGAGAAATGTCTGAAGTGACACCATTCACATGATCCGAGTGGCTGTGGGACATATCTACCAAAGAAGGTTTCTGCCGTGAACTGCGAGTTGGAATTGGAGGCAACAGCTTGTCTGAGCCCGCTTTTTCGTCTGTTGGAAAGGTCAAACAAGCCGAAAGGCTGTGGCGGGCATCTAAATAGTATGTCAGATGTGTCGTGTAATGGGCAAGATTCAATGTACCTTTTGCGTGCTGCCAAGAATAGTCGGGCTGAACGGGCGAAGGCATTTGCATTACAAGATGATGATGACCAGGGTGCGACGCAATTGTGCTGAATGACGCAACGCTGCAAGTTTCCTCGTCCAAAAGTTGAAAAGCGTCTCTTGGATCTGGAGAGTCGTACAATGGAAAGTTGACAACATTCTGGGCTGACAATGGCTGCAGGTGGGATCCGTTGGAGTCTGATACCGGACTGTGAAGCTGGCGAGAAACGGAGCCATCCTGCTAGGGAGCTCTGATCGAACCCGGGCAAATTTTGTCTTTGATAGCTGGAGTTGGCATTGGAGAGGAAGATCCGCGTACTGACAGAAGGGCAATTAGAAACATGCGTTAGGTAAGAATGTGCGGAGGGATATACCAATGCTCGACCGCTTTTTGTCCATCTTTTTTGGCCAGCCGGCAGTGCGAAGGCGATACGTGTTCTTCTGAGCGGCACCATCAATGCTGTTCAATTCAGACCCGTTTGAAAGCTTTTGCAGGGGAACATGGTTTTGTTCAGTCTTGTCTTGGAGCAGAAATAAAGACTCCTTTTCGGCATCATTGTGTCCTCTGATCATTCTGGAAAACAGGCGCGGTTGGCGGCGGCGACGGCAACCTTTGTCTTTCGTATTAGCCGGGAGGTGCTCATGTGCTCCACTTGCAATGACGGGGCGAGTCACGGATAATGATGGACGATTGCTCGGGGCAGGAGTATTGTCGAAGCTCCCAGTGTCAGAATCGGAGTCCGTAGATTGGTGGGAATCAACTGGCCAGGCCTCTGCGTGCGAGTAGAAAGCGGATAACATTTTCTCGGCGGCGTTTGTAACGGGCGACGTGCCACAGACTCAATATTCTCTTCAAAATGATGAAAAGTACATGTTGAAGAGGCACATAGAAGCGGTTTGGCGGCGAGATGATGGTGGTGATAGACGGTTAGACGGCCTTGGTAATCTGTGGCCGATGTGAACGGAAACGGCGTATCGATGACAAGGGGAGAAATAAATGCTTTAAGGATGAGTGTATAAATACTGATAGGATTTCGGAGCAGTAGAGAGGTAGGATTGGAGATGATGGCAGAATGATTGATGCTGCCGGAGTGAAGGTGCTGCGTTTGTAGGTTGCAGAGTGGCCAAGAGAAAGCACAGGCCGACTACCCCTTCACAAAATACAGGCGGGGCCGATCAAGGAGCAGGCACACAAGTCGGGATGGAAGACGCATGACGCAGCAGAAGTCTAGTAAATAAAAAAAGGCTGTAAATTAAGAGCTCAAATCTATTTGAAATGCTGTATTGATAATGTGTTGATTCGGCATCAAGTAGCAGGCGATACGAGTATACCCACGAAGCTCGAGCACTCATGCGGGGGCATACCTAGACACGCGCCCGCATCGGATCTATGAAGCATAACATGCACCTCGTGAGTAGGCATCAATCTGTATATATGCCTCCACTTTCGAAGACGGAAAGACAGATTAGCCAAGAGATTTTAGCATCTATTCAATTTGCGTTTATCGGAATACGAAGAAATAAGCGCGAAACGACGGTTTGCTTTCCCCCAAGTGTCACAGCTCGCGTATACTCGGTATCGTTGGGGGCCGGGGGGAGGGGCTGCCTGTAGATCGGCAAACACCAACAAACCGATTTCTTTTCTTAGCTCACACTAGGCATCTCGCCAATCACAGTCTTTTGTGTAAAGGTTTCTTTCCAACAGCTTTGGAACCCCACCGTAAACAGCTGGGTCGCCCTATTTACAGCCTCGCCCCGTGGTCCCTGATTTTGCCCCCAAATCCGGTTGCTGTTGGGCGGTTTTACAACCTGCCCCGTCTTGCCTGTATCTCCACATCAGGCGGCCGCCCGATTAGGCAACTGCTTGTGGAACACATACTTTGGTGGCCTGAGTCATACCCGCGAGGTGGCTGTCGTTTGCTTGGCCGTATAGTCTCGCAGAAGAATCACGGCGAGCACAATGCACATGCACACTAGATTAACTGCGGGGAGCTACATTGCTGATATTAATCTTGCGTTTCAAATTGTTTAGCTTGGGAGACATTGTCAGCCTCGTTCATCACTCCATAGTTAGGTATCAGCCGTGCGTGTATATCCGTTTGTGCCGTTCACATTCAAGGGCATTCATTATTGGAGATCAGAGAAAATTGAATTTCGGTCAAGAACAATCTAAAAACGAGAGCATCCAGTACTCTTCGTGTTGGCTTGGAACGGCCAAACCGGATCTGCAACCAGTACAGCATAGCATCGTAAACAAAGGTGGTAGTAGGAAATAATTCAAAAAGAAAAACAGTGCTTCCTATGCGTGTAACCGTATATCCGTGCCCTAGAATACCCTGAAAGTGTGGAGAGAGTACGCCAATTTTTTTTCTTTGCGAATAGAGTGTAGTTGGCCTCGGGCCCGAGAATGAGATGAAATGCGTTGGCAAGCGGGTGGTCGTGAAGCTGGCCTGCTTGCCCGAAATAAGTGGTATCTATGCGCTCTTATAAAGCAAAACAAAAGAACTGAGAGGAAATGTCCCAAAGCAAGGGGCCTTTGCAAACATGAATTCAAGAGACTGAGCCAGCTCAGCTTAGATGGTCGTAAAGTCGTTTGCTGCGAGGCGGTAACATGCCACTTGTTGTCGTAAATAGATGTACAAGTGCATGCATTATATAGAGAGGCGTTGAGTCGTAAATTCGTCCAACGGCAAATAAAGCGAAAGCATCAGGGACTTTTTCGTAAACATGCCGCGTGTCTTGCCGCAGCAAGCTGGGATGAAAGCCGAGAGGGGTTGGTCGAGCAGAGGAAGACAACCCAGTCGTGAAGCCGAAACGGGTTCAAGCATCTGCACGTACGGCAACAGCCCACCGCCCAAGACAGAGCGTTTCACTTGTAGCCCTTGGAGGCTGAGCGGTAGCTGCTGTAGCCAGAGTCAGATGAGTGGGTGAAGTGGTTGGCGGCGGCGGCCTGGTGGGCGGCGTGGGCGGCGCAGGAGTAGCCGACCCAGATGGTGCGCTTCTCGACGCCGTGGTGGCCGTACGAGGGGCAGCGATCGACGGCGTGCTGGTAGTAGAGGCAGCGGCAGGCGGCGTACAGCTCAACGACTTGGTAGCACATGATGGAGAGTTGTAGTCTGAGTTGACTCGAGCTGCCTCAGTCTAGTCTAGCAACTGGAGTCAGGGCCGACGAGGTTGCAGAACAAGGCCGTTGCAGAAGAGCAGTAACGTTGTATGTCTGACAACGTATATTCAGCGATAGTTATGGTGCGATAAATTGTCCAGGTGCAGTACACTGTTGTGTGCCTTTCTTGTGTGTGGAAGCAGTCATGGACAGTGTAAGGGAATGGCAGTCTTCTTGTCACAGACGTGTAGAGAGGCTGGCGATGAGATGAGCAGTGTGTAGATGGAAAACAGGATACGAAAAGGAGGCAGAGAAAAGCAAGACTCAAGGAAATCCGTGACTTTTTAATGAAAACGAGAGATTAGAGAGTGATGTAGGCAGCCAGGCAGAAGAGAACCGGAAGAGGTAGGGACATATAGCCTTATAGTCGGTGGGCGGGCCCGGTAGCCTAGAGGAACGGGCAGCTTGGGGTGTGTGGGCGACAGTGAATTAGGACAAAAAAGATGCTGATATCCACTTACACACCACCACCACCGCATCATCAGGAACAGTAGAAAAAGTGTCTACGATGCATGGGGGCTGGTTTGCCAGGGGGCGGCGGGAGGATGGAGACTTGGTAAACAGGGGACATACATGGGACGACTACACAAGTGTGGGCAGAGCGGGATGGAAAAGGCTGTTGCGGGTAATTGGTAAAGCTGTGGTGAGAAACGGTTCTCGTAAGGATGACTACTTTTATTAGTGATTGGTAATTGGTGGAGATTGGATGAGGTAGTTGGCACGAATTGGAGAGGAATTGGAGAATTGGAGAGGAACTGGGAAGAGAGGGAATGAGAGAAGGTGTTGGTGTGTGTTAGAGGGAGGGGGGTGTGACTGGTGACTAACAAGAGTTTGGCGAGAGAAGCGCAGCTTCGAAAGAGGAAGCCATATTCGGACAATTTTTCTTGAATTTCCCCTTTCTTTCCTTTAAACCCCACTGGATAAAATAATCAAGGTCCATTACCCAAAGAGGTGGTGGGCGCAGCCAATTGGCTTCAAGAAGACACAGATAGAGAGAAGTGCTGCCTGGGCCAGGCAGAGCTAGGCAAAGAAGAGATGGAGAGAAAAAGAGTCATCGTCCAACTCCTGCTGCGGGCGTCAGTTGCCACTCACATGAGCCCAATTTTTTGGGGGAGAGCCCAGTTGCCCAGCAAGGGCATAGGATGCCATGTACGCAGCAGGGCTGAATTGACGGGTGGGACAGGCGGACAGGCGCGAGCAGGGGTGTCCTCTAGCAACTAAAAGTTGACGGCAGAGTATAAGCTCCCGAAAATATAACTAGGAACGAAGAGGTGGTATTCTTGCTTGGTAAGATGGCATAGTAATCGCGTATGACGGCTCCGTGCGTTTAAAAAAATTCATCATTGGTCAATGGCTGTTATAGTTCTGTGTTACGTGCTGCGGCGACTGCGCGGCTGGCTGCTGTAGGTGCTGAGACATGTATGTTGTACAAACTGATGCGTGGTAACTGGGTAGGTAATCCGTACTTTTGACATGTTTGACAAGGCTACAGTGAGAAATTGGAATGCAGAACAAGGCTGTGCCATTCGAGGTGCTTTTGTCGTGGGATTGCCGTTGATGAGCAAGCATGCTACTGGCGTTGTATGTTCCGCAGTGGTTGGAACCCCTGCAATACCTAGCTGATTACAGCAGGTCGAGTCACTGAGGCAGATGCTGTCAACAATCAGCCTCAGCCAAGCCAGCCCACAGTCAATCCCTGGCTCATGACTGGTTCACGTGCTCCATACAGTCATCTCCAGCCCAGGTATTCCAGGCACCAAGGCAGCCTCACCCGTTTGTCCCATCTTCATGCATCTCCAATGTCGTGTCCCTGTCCCATCTTCTGCCATTGCCTCTCTGATTCACCGAATCCCATCTATTGCAATGGGCTTCTTTCTTCGAATTGACTCATTCCCTACATCGGCAATCGCTAAAGCCACCGGACCGAAACGGGATGGTCCTGGCCACCAGTATTCGCCAGTTCGACCAATATACCTTCACAGCCTCCTCCGATACTCCACATCAGCCTCGCACCACAGCTATGGGCCCGTTCGCCCTAGGTACTGGCCAAACTCAGGCAACAAGCTGCACTGTACCTCTTGTCCTGGCATTGATAGTAACAAAAGGCAATAGACGAACTTGGCAAGCTACTCTTTTAGCCTGACACATGTGCAACTGATTTTAGATGAACTGACCTATTGCGAACAAGCACCTTTTTCGCGCAAGAAATATTCAAGGGCTAGATACGAATGCTAAGCAGATACTGGTGCCGAGCCGTAAATCGCCGTGACACATCGGGCTAGATGACGACAATTGTGCTCGTATCATCGCGCTAACCCGCCATGCACCATGCCATCGTCGGCCAACCGTTGCACCCAGAATGACGGGTACTTGCTGCCAGTTCAAATTTAGTAGCAAGCCTAACATGACATCGACGAGCAAATCGAGATGACGGTACGGGTCGATGCCAACTGCACACACCATGAAATGTATCTTCCCAAATGTATCCGCATAGACACTGAGGCAACGTCGGGCATACTTGCACAAGCAAATTCTCTCAGAAGCTGACGGTCAAGCACCGCCTTGCCTGACTACGAAACATACACAAGAGACAACAATCGACGTCCTAGACTTTGGAAAACAGTTTGCGAAACATGCAAACACTCCAAGACACGACATGCACGCAAAGCAGGCGAGCAGGCATTATTCAATCTGTCTGTCAACGCTACCCAAGTCAAGATGCTTGTCCTAGACACGGGCCCTTGCCGTCGTGATCGCCCAGCCAAAAGCTGCATCAGTTCGACTTACGAGCAGCTACATATCTCGCTAGCGCGATGAGCAAGCACGGCACCTAGAAAGCCACCAGACGTGGCTGGAGCTGGTGGGCGCCATCATGACCGCACCAGGGCGTAGATAAGTAGAGGCCACTCAACCCACTCAACCACTGTGGAGGTACATATCTGCACTGTCCCGCATTTTGCCTTTTGCCCAGTTTCGCGATGCAACGCGCTGCAGGCACAGATGCTATTTTTACTCGCACGCATCCACACCTTGTAACACTGCTACTCTTTTCAGGGCATGTCTTCAGCCTCTTGCCTTGCGTTGCATGCGAGAGCCAGTCTGAAACGGCGGCTGTGAAACATGCCTTGGCCCAAGAATAGACGCAGGGTGCTGACCTGACAGGACCGTGGTGTAAAAGTCCCTGCATCATCTGCTGACGATTCGCGGGCTTGTGCAGTCGTGTAAGCCGTAACACAACCCGCCTCACGCGATAGAGACGCCTCCCACGTTGATCGTTGTTTAGCCGTGCCGAGGCCTAGACACCAGCTTGAAAAAAAAAAGCTTCTTCCCGAGACTGGCAGCTAGACGTAGGCTATTCCCACGCTTCTGTGAATACTGCAGGGTTTCGCCTCTAGCGTCGACGAGAGCCGAATCAAGCCACACAGAGCCAAGTCTAATAATAACCAAATACCAAGCTTCCGTATAGAAGCAGAGCTATACTGCGAAACAAGCTTCCCTTGCCGGACACCTGGAAACACTTCCGTCTTGGACCGCAATCCCCCACTGCATCCTCCACCAGGGCGGACGGCGTCGCCGCTAACTACTCGGTTCCCCACCGAGCACCCGCCCGGAAAGTGTAGTCCACCCCATGCATGAGCTTGAGCAAGTTCTGTCGAAAATCGCGGCTCAAAGTCGTACCACTGATCGCTTGTTTCAAGAACATCACCAAGGCTCGGGCAATTTTTTTTTGCCGCTTCTAGTCATGTAAGTCCCATTATATTGCACGAGAGCTGATGCCTTTGCCTGCATTGCGAACCAAAGTTGGGCTCGCTCCCAAGTTGCTGCGCCTCACCAGTCACCACCCCAAGTCCACCGCCACTGCATAACCTCGGTGTCGAGCTTGGGACGATGCGGCGCCCGAGAAGGCGTGACTTTTTTACAAGCGGAAAAGACGAAAAAAAGTGGAAAAAAAAAAAAAAAAAAAACAATGTGGGTACAAAAATACTATGGTCTTGTGGTTTTTTTTTCTACATGCAGTGACGAAAAATGTTGCCCTATTCCGGCTGCTTTCTATGCACACGCCATCCCGATATCCGTTCGGTGTACGGAGGATATGCAATGTGATGGTTTACTGCAAGGTCAGCAGATAAATACAGAAACAGCCGGGGTACGAAGTCGTTTATTGCCGTTTAAGTTGCCAATCTGCACAAAAGGTGTAAAGAAAAAAAAGGAATGTAATTGGGTGAATACATTCGGTCCGTTTAAAAAAAGTTCTATTGGCGCTTTGCTGGCAACACAAAAACATGGTAAATGGATGGGGTGTGGGTGGTGGTCAGCCTCGCCTGCAGCCTCGTCGCCGTCTCCGAGAGCCAATCAGCATGCTTTGATGATGACTGCACAATTGGTCCGTTGGAGATTCTTTGTAAAGACTCGATTGTATACAGTTTTAATTATCTAATCCCGATTTAGACCTGATGTGAATCCTGTCATCTTGTTCGGTCTTTCTAGCACAGCTGAGCCACAAGAGAAGGAAGAAACCCCGCGTACCTGCAGCTGCAAGACGTCTAATTGGCTGCCTTGTGGTTTGTGAGATGCTTTCGGAAGAGGCCTCAAAGACACTCAAGTTGAATGGTACAAATTTCCTTCCTTGTTACCATGATTCTCATCGCCTTGTCCGTTATCTTAGCTGTACTTTTCCCTTGTACACACACACACACACACACACACACACAGGTAGAGAGACGGGCAGAGAGACAGACAGAGAGACAGAGAGTGCAAATATACAGCCATGCAACAACGCAATGAAATGACATTAGAATCTGAAAGCTATACCGCTTCCATGCATGCTTAATGATTTGGGTATCCGCATGGGGTTGCTCCCCTTCAAAGCAGTCCTTGCAAAAACGACCATCGATTCAACTGGATCCCCTTGGCCATCATCGGGGCCCATTGTCCATGGGCAAAAAAAAAAAAACATCGTGACCAAAACAAAGAAAACAACAAACGATAACAATGCCCAAACCTCACTGCTGTAAATGAGCAAGGCTCTTGTACCTGTTATACTTGCCACCAAATCAATAGAAATACACAATAGCCTCATAATCATAAACCAAATACAGCTACCCAGTCTATCCTCTCATGCAAAATCTGCTGCATACTTCAAAACTCGGACCGCCGACTTGCCCTCTAGGCTCGCCGGTTCATGGCTGCAGACGCACCTGCGGCAGCTAGGTCGGGCTTTCCACTGGCCGAGCGAGCTGTGATTCGGGGCAGCCCGCTAGAGGATGATGCCACGCTACCTGGTCCTGCGCTGGTACGTCGGTTAAGGCTCGCCGCCGTAGCACCCGTCGCCCCGGAAACCCGCCTCGATGCCCCGTTCAGAGGCATCGCACCTTTGGTCGGACTCGGTACAGTTTGCAGTGTCCCCAGACCCTTGGGGGGATCCGGCAGAGGCCTCGACATGGTGATGGTGTTGTTTCGTTTCACTGGCGACGACTCTCTGGTCGGCATACGCGGCACAGGCGCCATTTTTTGACACGTAATGAACTCGTGGCATACAGCATCCTCGGGCTTCAAACGACGGTCGGGATCCCAGCGAAGGCAGCGAGCTAAAAAGTCGACAAACGCTTCATCGTCACACTTGAGTGCTTGCTGCAGTGTCTTGGATGACGGACGTCTTCTGCGACCCTTGGAAGATACTGTCAAGCGAGGCTTGCCCATCGAGTCAAAAAATAGCTTTTTGCGGGTGCTCTTCTCAATTAGATGCTTCTCCGGTGGACCAAACACTTCCATAATGCAAGCAAGCTGCTCCTGCTCATTCTCGCCTGGGAAAATGGGCACACCAGTGTAGAGCTCAGCCAGAATGCAGCCAACACTCCACATGTCGATTGGCAAGCCATACGTCATCCCCAATATCACCTCTGGGGACCGATAGAAACGAGATTGGATATAGGTATATACCTTTTCATTTTCGAAGCAGCTCGAGCCAAAGTCAATTACCTTGAGGTCGGGACGCATAGGATGTTTGAGCAGGATGTTCTCTGGCTTCAAGTCGCAGTGAATAATCTTGCGCTGCTTGAGCAGAATCAAAGAGCTGAGAATTTGCTTGGTGAAACGTCGAATGATAGTGAGAGAAAAGCCGCGGAATGAATGCGCCTTGATGAACTCGTACAGGTTCATATCGAGCAGCTCAGTCGAGATGCAGAGATGTCCACGAAAGTAGAAGCTTTGCGTAAAGGTAACCATGCTGTGTTTATCATGAGGATCCTGTCGCATTCAGTCAGTCCAAATTACAAAATTACAAGTAATGGGAGTCAAGGAGCGTACCCATTCGCGAAGCCTTTGCAGAATATTAACTTCCACCAGGGCTTGCTGGTGAAAGCGCTTCTTGTTGCGGATAATCTTGATAGCGACCAGCTTTCCGAGCTTGTGATCAATGCATCGCAGTACCTGTCCAAAACTACCCTTTCCGAGGACGTCCACAATCTCGTAGCGGTATGCCAGGTGGTCTCCAGCAATAATGGTGTAGTCGCCGCGTTCATCGTCATAGCCAAAATTGGGGGCAGATGCCTGCAAATCGCCCACCACTTTACGAGCACTTTGCGTGCCGCAAAAGTAGACGTCGTTATAGTCGATAATCTCGCCTCGTTCGTAAATGTTGAGCATAGCGATGCGAATGGCTTCTTGAGGACCCACACGCTCCTTTGGAGTTGCCCTCTTTTTGAGAGCATCCAGAGTTCGGGCGGCAATATCTGTCTCCTTGCGTCGGGCGCTGATCTTGCGCATCTCAGCATTGGCCTCCAAATCATATTGATCAAGATCGTCCGCGGTGTAGGAACCCGTCTGTCGCAGGGTCGTCGATGAGCTCTTTGATTTTATGTTCTTGTGCGTCGAGTGTACGATTCGGCTGAGGGGCTTCAAGGCCGAGTAGTCGGGTTCGTTGCGGTTACCCCATGAATCACTTTTAGAGTGCGGTAGCATTGTCTGACCTGGAGCAGAGCTCTTTCGTATTCGCTGCTCATTGTTAGTGCTCGTGGTGGCCAATACTGTTGGGCTCCGTGTCTTGACATTGTGTAAGTTGCTGGCAGTTGCTGAGGCGGGTAAGCGGGGAACTGTCTCCTTGGGGGACCTGTCGCCGGTATCATCTGCATCGCCGTGGTTCTTGGATGCACTGCGTTTCCAAGAAAGGCTAAGTTTGCGTCGAAGTGAGCTCATGGACGAAGGCGTTGCGGGCTCATCAGGAGTCGGCGGTGGAGGAGATTTTGGTACGTGCTTGGTGGTATCGATTGATTTGGTAACCAACTTTTTGGAAAAGCGACCTTCGGTAAGGTTACCCGTGACGGTTGCATTATCACCACTAGCTTTGGATCGTTTTTGGCCGTTGAAGTCATATCCAGCCTTGGGAAGGGATGATGACAGAAAAGGCGAAATGCTATACTTGCTGCTGGGTTCTTGAAGAATTATGGACGACGAATCGGACGAGGCAGCATCGGGAGGAGACACATTCTTTCGGTGGCTATGATGCACAGTGCTGCTGCTTCTCAAGGCGGGCAATTCCATGGTATCGTCATATCGGTTCTGGAAGAAAGAGCTCTTGGAGGCGGTCATTGGAGTTGTCGGCGTCTTGGGAACCTGCCGAGTGACTGGTGGGCTAGATCGAGGCTCTTTCAGAGGCTGATCCCGCAAAGCTGCCACTTTGGCCGCGGTTGGAATGCTGAGAGGAGCAAGATTCAGAGGGGGGAGTGTCAAAGGCTGCAAATGCTTCCTGGATTGGCTGGTCTGCTTCTCATCTTTGCTGGATGTAGCAATTGAGCTCTTTCTCGCGCTGGGACGACGCTTGGGTTTTGCAGGCTCAGGTAGAGATGGCAGTGAAATACTACCAGTTGAGTTGCTGTGTATGCTCAGAGTTTCCACGGAGCTGAGAGCGGATCGTTTCTTGTCCAGAAAATATGGGCCAGCAGGTGCGTTGTCCTTGGGTGACTCGTAAACCTTGGGAATGGCGGGCACAGGAGGAACATCCTCGTCTTCCTCGTTTTGCCCAGAACTACTCTGGGAGTTGATGGCATTCTTGGGTGCTGGGAGTCGCGAGTTGGTAGACGGAACCTGGTTGCGTGGCTGCGTTGAGCTAGTCGATGATTGTTGGGTAAAGGAGAAGCTACCGGTGGAGCCAACGGAGAGGCCAGAGGTGTGCGATTTTCGGCTGTGATCCGGAGTTGTACGAGCCGAGGATGGCGTGAGAGACGGCCTTGTCGGATTAAGCGAAGGCGACTTCGAGGTAGATCTGTTGTCCATGGACACTGGGGGTGGAGGCGGCATGGTGCTGGGTTGGCTCATTGGCTGCGGCGGCGGGGGCATCATGGACATGCGCTTCATACGGCGAGTGTCAGTTGGGCTGATGGTCCTCGCTCCCAAACCACTAGCATGAGAAGAGTGGCCTGTACCGGGCATCATAGAGGTTCTCTTGTTCCCGGTCGAAGGCGCGGCAAGGCCACCGCGATTGTTGGCATTGAGACGTGGCGAGCGAGCGGCCAAAGACAGACGGTTCGACTCTACACCATAAGCACTGAGGCTAGGCTGGGCAGCTCGCGGGGGAGGCTGCACAGATCTGGCTTTGGCGGCTCGGGATGGGTTGAAAAGCCCGGCTGAATCTGAACCATCGATTGAGGTTCGTGTCGAATCCAAACAGCCACGGTCAGAGACGATGCTCGGCCGACGGCGCTGGGCACTGGAGTATGCGTCGGACTCAATCAAAATGCCAGGGCCCACCGACTTGCGAGGCGGCTTCGCGGTTGTGTTGGCATTCGAAACCGGGGGGTACTGGCTCTGGCGACGCGAACGGACCGGGGCAGGCGCGGTGAGGCTGTCCCCCGAGGCTGACCAGGAAGAGGCAATTGACGACGTGCTAGGTTGCCGGCTGGACGTAGTTGGTCTGCCTATTATGGAACTGGAGCGTGCAGTGCGTGTGGCGGTCGCGGTTGTCACTGATGGAACGTAGCCTCGATTGCTGACGGCAGCCGTGTGCGCGGAGCTCATCCTGTCAGAGGACTCGACGGCGGCCCTGGTCTTAGGGTCTAGGATGCTACCAGCCCCGGTAGGAGAGGGAAACTGGGTGAGCTTGAAATCGGTGGATGCGGATTCGATACTAGCATGGAGGTCGTCGAAGTTGACAGAGGGAAGAAAGTCGTATGAGTTCGAAGACTGGTGTGCAGCATCGCCATTTCGATTGAACGAAAAGTGCGACTGGTTGGGGGCGCTAAGCATGGGTGCGTTTGACACGGCGTTGATGCCGGTGGCGGAGGTGGACAGGGAGAGACTGGATGTAGATTGAGGACTGAGATGGCAGTGTTGTTAGTTGAGGGCATGCATAATGAGCGTGATTTATTGTGTAATGGCGTACAGTCTGGTGGGAGAGGATTCCGTGCCTCGAGACCCAGTTGTCCGACTTCCTCTCAAGGTCATAGAGCCGACAGCAAGGCCAAGGAGGATGCGAGCAGGAAAAAACGGCCGAGGGCGAATTGATGCTCACGGGGAGCCAATGTCGAGGGGGCCTCAGTCCGATTGGGAAGCTGAGTACATCCGAAAGGCTACCTCATCCCGAAGCTGATGGGGTTGCGAGGGCAGGCAAAGAGGGAAAGAAAGGAGGCGTGGATACAGGCCAAGGCGAGGCGACGAAAAGGAAGAGGAAGAAAAAGAAGCGGAAAAAAATTCAGCAGTTGGCAGCAGCGGGCACGGAGCAGTCGGGAAGCTGCCTCTGAGAGGGGATTCGCAGAGGGAGCGAGTCGAGCTTGGGGTTGGAGAAGGAAAAAAAGATAGGAGTGAGGCAGAGGCAGCGTTTCAAGGCCAGCTCTTGGTTGTTTTTTCGAGATGAGGGATGCGGAGGTTGAGACCCACTAGAGGGGGGCCCTGGACACTTGATGGGAGCAGCACAGCACCACTGTGATGGTAGGAATGTGGGATAAGTAATGAGAAATATGACGAGTTGATGGATAAAACCAAGAATAAACTGATTTTACCTTGAATATAATTTTATATTGATTTTTTTCAAGCGTAGTGTATAGGATCGTGACATGAGCGTTTATATCTGTCTCTGGTGGTGCATAGCTGTCATCCTGTCACTCGCATGAGTGCTGCAGGATGCGCTAGCGGGCTGACACAGGGCCAGGCAGGCGGTCAGGGACTCGAGCCAAACAGCGGCCTTTTTCTTTATTTATTTACCCAACTTGCCTGGCAACCTTGAATTTATCCTCGATCATTGGCGTACTTGTTTGCTTGCCCGGCCTTGGTCACTTTTGACACCATCGCCACACATTGCTGCTCGGAATAGTTACCTATATCTGTCCACTTAACTCTGTCGTGCTTGCAGGTACTGTCTACTTGGCGGGGCATCCATTCTTCACCCACGGCCCGGCGCGAGGCGGCACAGACCCTTGGTACAAGTACAAGTTGTTTAGGTAAGCAGCTGCCGTTTTCGTCTTCTAGTGCAGGACAACTCATTTAACTAACTAAATATATTTACGGATACAAGATGAAGAAAAAGGGGAGCTAAAGGGAGACATAATATCCGGCATCTAACTACTGTGCCATTAAAGTATAATCAGGAGAGGCGTCCACAAGTCCCCAAAGTCCCCCAATCGCCGCTGTTACCGGCCAGCCATCACTGCGCCGCCAAACATCCAACCCACTAAAAGCTGCAGGGCAGCAAGGCAACAACTTAACAAGGCAGCGAAAAGGGACCTTCTGTCTGTCACGCCGCACAACACACAACATTGCCCAACACCAGGTACAGGCGCACCAGGCAATTTGTGCCATCTCAATCTCTAGTTGAGGACCGGTGTCGATCCATCACCCACAAGGCAATAATATTTCCCCCTTGAATAACCAAACAATTCCAAGAAAAAAACAGTACGCCGACACGCGATTTGTCGTCCCCCATGTGGCGCGCGACCAATTCAGCCCCGGAAAAGGAGCCATCTCAGGGGAGCCTGTCAACATGCATTGCCGTGATTGGTACAGATCAGACCGGATTGATTGGTTTCGTATTGCCTGATCCGCAGAGCCAGCCTAACCACCAGTACTATTAACAAGGGGCCCAAGAAACCATACGTGCCATATTTTTCCTTCATTAAGATGTCCCAAATATTAACTGTTTTCCTCCATCGATGCTACCGCCCTATTCATGCCCTCAGGATAAGTAGACCACGCCTTAATGTGGAATATACTTGACCCCTTTTTAATAACCCCAGCTGCGAAACCTTTTGCCAAGAATGTCAAACTATGTTCACGATGCGGCCACCGTGTCGCGATAGGCGCGTACATGAAGCGGGCCTTGCATCCACACTCGAGATGTTAACCTTGCTTGCGTTAATTTGCATTTACTTTTTCTGCTAACCTGCAAACACTTCATTCACGCTCATCACTGATATCATGACTTGAATGCTGCCAATGACGCATGGCGAAGCCATCACTGCTGCCAGGTGCACGACCCTTCTGCCCTGCAGCAATGAAACATGGCTTACACCCTTTTGTCGGTTCCCGTTACAGGATCTGGCTTTAATCGATTGACCATCGGGTTCTACACAGAATGAAGATGATCAACCAGAGCTAGCTCGTTCTGTTACGTTACTTTTAGGATCCCAAACCCGTATTCCCTTTTTACCCATACATTTATAGATGAGTACCCGAGACACGAGACACGGCGGAACTTTGATCGAATAAGCTAGTCTCACTAATATGAGGTCCAGTTATACCCTGCATTAAGCATCATCGAGCGGCTAATAATGAGTTTCCTGAGCAGACTGAAGTATCTGTAAAGACTGTCCGAACAACTAGCTGTCTGATAAGCCGACACCTCTCAGCAGTCGCCACTCTCAAACAAATAACCCACAGTTATGAGGATACGCCCGGCCTGAAAAGTCATTCCGTCGCTGCTCAAACGGCTGGCTCGGCGTCTTGATGGTCAGGTTAAACGCCGACGGGCTCTGCCAGTTTCCTGTCACGCTCCGCTGTGGTAGATGTGGTGGCCCTGGTGGGTGACGAGGTGGTGGTCCTGGTGAACGACGAGGTGGTGGTCTTGGTGGACGACGAGGTGGTGGTCCTGGTGGACGACGAGGTGGTAGTCCTGGTGGATGACGAGGTGGTGGTTCTGGTAGATGTGGTGGTCCTAGTGGATGACGAGGTGGTAGTCCTGGTAGATGTGGAAGTGGTGGTCTTGGTAGACGATGATGTGGTTCTGGTAGAGGTTAAAGTGGTAGGGGTAGAGGTGGTGGTTCTGGTAGAGGTAGTGGTCCTGGTAGTGGTAGGAGTGGTGGTCCTGGTAGAGGTTGAAGTAGTTGAAGTGGTTGTTTTGGTCGAGGTTGAAGTAGTTGAAGTGGTTGTTTTGGTCGAGGTTGAAGTAGTTGAAGTGGTTGTTTTGGTCGAGGTTGAAGTGGTGGGGGTAGAGGTGGTGGTTCTGGTAGAGGTCGAAGTGGTGGTCCTAGTAGAAGTTGAGGTGGTAGGAGTGGAAGTGGTAGTCTTGGTAGAGGTTGAAGTGGTGGGGGTAGAGGTGGTGGTTCTGGTAGAGGTCGAAGTGGTGGTCCTAGTAGAAGTTGAAGTGGTAGGAGTGGAAGTGGTAGTCCTGGTAGAGGTAGAAGTCCTGGTCCTGGTAGAGGTTGAAGTGGTGGGGGTAGAGGTGGTGGTCCTGGTAGAGGTTGAAGTGGTGGCCCTGGTAGAGGTTGAAGTCCTGGTCCTGGTAGAGGTTGAAGTAGTGGGGGTAGAGGTGGTGGTCCTGGTAGAGGTTGAAGTGGTGGCCCTGGTAGAGGTTGAAGTCCTGGTCCTGGTAGAGGTTGAAGTGGTGGTAGAGCAAGGTGCAGTCACCAAGGGAGTCTCAACAACAACTGTCGTAACGCCGCAATGGGTAATGACAGTCGAAGTCGTGGTTCTTCCAAGGTAGGGAATGGTGATGGTAGTTCGGGATGGAAGCCGTCCTTCATCCTGGCGGGCATTGACACCAGGATTTAGACGCAAGTCCAACGCCACAGCGTGAAAGCATGCAGCTGCAAAGGCGAATGCCTTGAAGAGATTGGTTGGGGCCATGTTGGAATAATGTCTGAGATGTGCTGTGACAAAGACGAGATGTGCAGCTTGAACGGACTGGCGTTGGGCTTTTATACTTGTTGAACAAGAGAGCATCTGCACCCAGCTGTAGATCCATAGCTTCTTTCAGAAGTGATAAGCTTAATGTGATTAAAAGTAAAGTATTACAGTTAATTTACGTATCCGCGACGCACTCGAGGCATCTAGACCTCAGCTCTCATGCATGCACGTTTTCGACGTGTAAGACACATTAGCTGAAGCTGAAAGAAGTCACCGCAGAATGTTTTCCATTGTTATAAGCAGCCAACTACCTGAGGAAGGGTCAAAATCAAGCTGAAAACCCGAATAATAGACCTGAGTTTGCTTTCAGTATTCAGCAATTGCCAATACTATATATAGTGTGGCGTACAAGCTGTGCATCCGTTTTAAGGTACGGTGCAGAATCAAGGCAGGCCGACTTATCAATGCGCCAGATAAGAGGGCGGAGTGAAAGAGTCATGATGGAAACTAAAGAGAAACGTCTAATGCGTTGTCATTGACTGAGATTCACAGATGTTCTCCAACTATCTTTATAGCCCGTTTTTTATAATGTTTTTCTTATTGTTTAGAGACTTGCAGGCAAAACCGCACGGCACATGGCGCAAGATGGCTCGAGTTGCCCCACCGAACTGTGGGATACTCAATCCAGCGAGCTTAGCGGGCCATTCGCCGCCTCGGCATGTCGGTATAACGTCACATGCGCTAGTTGGCCCGTTGCATCAACCTTCTTCATCACTCAAACTCAGCTATGCGCATGCATCTCTCTACGTGAAACGCGCAGATAATGTCCGATATTAAAAATGAGGATTCGGCCGCCGGCGCCACCGACGAGGCGACGCCCACCCAGCGATACGGTCTGTTTGGCGGGCTCGCAGCACTCCGCGAGAGAGCCAGCATCCAGGACCGCCTCGTCGAAAGGTACCATAGCCTCCCCCTCCCCCTCCCCCTCCCCTCTCCCCCTTCGCTGCTAATTACCTCTGCTGACATGAATGACGCCAGGCTTCTCGCCCAAGTTATGCCCGCCGAGGACGGCGAGGTCAGCTTCACGCTCGACGAGGATGTGGCCAGCGCCCACCGCGCGCCCGAGTTCAGCCTCGGCACCATGTCTTACAACTTTCGACGCTTCAACGCCCGCGCCGGCGTGCTCTTCCAGCTGCAGGACCTGACCGAGTCGCTGCTCGAGTGGCAGCACCCCACGCAGACGCTCTCCCTGCTTGCTGTTTACACCCTCCTCTGCCTCGACCCGCCCCTCGTCGTCGCGCTGCCGCTCGCGCTGCTCGTCCTCGGCGTGCTGGTCCCGGCCTTTCTGGCGCGGCACCCGGCGCCCCCGCGCGGCACCTTGTCCAGCGACCAGGGCGTCGGCTACTCGGCGGCGGGACCCCCGCTCGCGCCGCCCGTGACGGTCGCGCCCGTCCGCGAGCTCAGCCGCGACTTTGTCAAGAACATGCGGCGGCTGCAGAACCAGATGGGTGCCTTTGTGCACGCGCACGACTTGGTGGTGGAAAAGGTGCTGCCGCTGACAAATTTTAGCGATGAGGCGCTGTCGTCGACGGTGTTTCTTGGCGCCGTCGTCGGCGTCTTTGTGACGATGACGACGGCGCACCTGATTCCGTGGCGCTTCGTCTTTCTGGCCGGTGGCTGGGCGCACATTTGCTCCACGAACCCGTACGTGGTGCAGTTTGTCGCGGATATCAAGGCGGGCAAGTTTGGCGAGCTCGCCGCGGCGGCGGGCATGCAGCAGGTGGCGGTCGAGGCGGCGCGCGACGGCGGGGACAAGGCCAAGTCGTTGGCAGACCGCTGGATCGCGTCCGACATTCTGCTCGACTCGGCGCCCGAGACGCGCGAGGTTGAAATCTTTGAGCTCCAGCGCAAGACGGGCCCCGGCGAGTGGGAGCCGTGGATCTTTTGCCCCTCGCCTTACGACCCGCTGTCGGCGGCGCGCATCGCCGGCGACCGGCCCCGCGGCACGCGCTTCTTCGAGGACGTGGCGCCGCCCGAGGGCTGGGAGTGGAGCGAGAAGAAGTGGGCGCTGGATCTTTGGAGCCGCGAGTGGGTGGAGGAGCGCATCATCACGAGCGTCGAGGTCGAGACCGAGGGCGAGCGCTGGGTCTACGACATGTACGATGGGGACGAGGACGAGGACGTGCTGCGGCGCTCACGTGTGGTGGAGCACCCAGATATGGAGGCGGCTCGGAACGTGTCGCACACGAGCTGGGAAGAGGGAGAGGATGGGACGGGCCTCAAGGGCGAGTGGAGGAGAAGACGCTGGGTGAGGTTGGTGAAGCGCAAGATAACCCAGGTCGAGTATTCGTGAGTGGCGGGTGTTTGTGTTGGTAGACTGTGCATGTACAATGAATACAATGACTAATGATGAAAGATTTTTGGGTGGTGTAATTAGAAAATGACTTATTCCACTATAGAGGAATGAAAATGTCGTGGTATAAATGCTTAGAGTAAATGCCCGCTACATGTCACCAACTCGGTGTCTATACAACGACCCGACACGTGTTAACCCGACACGTCCGAGTACACACGTATCAAGACGGACGAGTATTCCAAAACACCCATAGCTACTTTCCCCCTCAGTCATTAATCACCATCTTGTCTAGAATCGCCAAGATGCCCGCTTGCTTGCCGCGGCCATTGTCCAGCTCCAGCGTCATCTTCTTGGCGCGCTCGATGAGCGTCGCGAGCACCTTGTGGGTGTAGGCAAAGCTGCCGGTGCCCTCCATGTAGGCGACGGCGTAGCGCTTGACCTGGATGTCGGCCGTCTTTTGCTTGAGTATGTTGACGAGCTGCAGGTCGTCGGGGCGGGCCCTGATGCTGTGAATGACGGGAAACGAAAACTTGCCCTCGGTCAGGTCCTCGCACATGCCCTTGTGCTGCGAGTACTCGTCGGATTTCAGGTTGATGTAGTCGTCGCGGATCTGGAAGATGAGGCCGACGAGGTTGACGAGCGGCACGCAGTCGAGCGGCGGGCTGACGGACGATTCGGCCTGCATGAGCTTGATGCCGAGGCGGAAGAGGCCGCCCGTCTTGTTGCCAACCATTTCGAGGTAGTCGTCCTCGGAGGGGCAGGTGAGCGTGTCGCGCCAAAAGAGTTCCATGCCCTGCCCGCGATGCAGGTTGACGAGCTCCTCGGCAAACGTCGCCAGCGCCTGCTGGTTGTTGAGCGTCAGCAGCTCCTGCAGCGCGGCAAAGTAAATGTAGTTGGCCGAGTTGATGGTCTGCGCGACGCCAAAGATGTGGTGCGCAACGGGGAAGCCGCGGCGCAGCTCCGAGCTGTCCTGGACGTCGTCGACGAGCAGCGACGCCTCGTGCAGCATGCCGACGACGCGGGTGATGACGTCGAGGCTCGCGGGCGGCACCTGCAGCCAGGCGTCAAAAGCGGCAATCAGCTGCGAGCGAATATCCTTGCCCGGGTGGCTGATGGTGTAGGCAAAGGGCCCGCGGATGATGCGCTCCTTGTCGGCGGTCCAGGAGCGCTGCGACGTAAAGTTGAGGTTATCGGTGGCGTAGCGTGAAGGGTCCGAGGGCGCCGTGGGGGAGAGCTGGTGCTGCATCATGGCGGCGCTCTGCCGCGGAGGAGGAGGAGAAGAAGAAGAAGGATAAGGATAAGAAGGAGACGACGACTTGAGCGACGCAGCGCTGAGAGCAGAGGGCTGCCGGTGGTGGTGGTGGACGTGCTGGCTGCTGCTGTCGGGCAGGCCCGGGGAGCGCGGCGACGGCATGGGCGAGACGGCTATGGAGGAGAGGGTGGAGGTGGGCGGCTGCGGTGGCGATTGCGGCCGTGGCGGCGGCTGTCCGTGAGTGAGCGAGGCCCGCGAGCTGGCGTTGCTAGAGGTGCGAGGGGGAATCGCCGAGGGCAGCGAGAGAGGGTTGGATGATGTGCGCGCGCTGGGTGAAGCCGTCGTGGTCGTCTGTGTCGAGTGGTGGGTGGTGGTTGTTGTGTCGTCTGCCGATTCCACAGCGGCAATCTTTGTCGGACCCATTTTCATAAAACGGGGGGTGGGGGAAACTTTGCAGATATATACTTGAATTTGAAGGATATTTTGAGACGAAAGGGCTGTTGCTGTTTCTGGAGAAGGAGAAGGAGAAACGCAAAGGCGATTGACTTTCCAGGCACTTCGGAGCGGTTCCACCGATGCAGGCAGCCAACTAACTAGAGACAACAGTTCGTCTTGGCGCCGTGCCGGACAATGGAGTACCGGCCGAGACAGGTGACGTGGGTTTGCAGAAATAATACGGATAGTCGAGTGGCGCCAGTTACCGATCGGATGTCTCGGCAAAGAGGGGAAAGCAGAAAGGGTTGTTGAATACTTCCTGGGGGGGTAGGGGAGAAAAGAAAGAGAGCCAAGGGGTTGAAGAGGGGCGAATCACCATGTGGTTGATGGATCAAGGGTCCAGAAATCGGGGGAGTGAAAGGGCGACAAGCAGGCATCTCATCGGTAAGAGGGTGGTGTGATGATGCATGATTTAATACATCATCATTTGTAAGCTGCTAGTTAATATTTTAGTAATATTCTGGCATATTTTCCCATCTGCGAAGCCTGGATTTTGCATTTCATAAAAGCATGCTCACTATTGATAAATCAGCATAGCAAACACGTGGAGTAGTGATCTGTTTATATTATCCACCTCTAGCAGCCCTATAGTTATCTATGCTTATAATAAGGAACCTTTAGCACGAGGCATATTAGTAGAACTATAAACTTCATTCTAGAAACAATTTTCTTTTAAGAGAACTATCTAAGCTCGATATAATCAGCCTTCTTAGATATCTATCATAAAATAAAAGTATATTTATCCTAAAAAAAAGAATAACTTTAATTTACACTACCATAGCACACTTCTAGTCCTAATAATCCTCCCACAAGTAATCAAATTCGTCACGTCTCTATTTTATTCTAGAGATCTAGCTAATCTTCTACTTAAATCTTAGCCTTATTAGTCGTCTACTCCTTATTGCCATTTAGCCCGCTCTAGCTCTGTGCGAGTCGCAGCAATGCTAAAATATTCTCCTCCGAGATCAGCTCCTTATATCATAGGAACTATCCCTCCTTAGGAAGACTATTAATAATCTCTTCACTTAGCCTAGTAATTACCATAAGCGAAGGAGTAAACACCAGCTTACCCCCCTAGTTTAGAAGAGGGGGAACGTCCGGGCCGCTGGCTCCGCTTCCTTTACGCTCCTTAAACACATTTCTAAACTTCATCGCGATAAGGAGATAAAGGGGTCAGGTATCCTTAATTTCTGACTTCTATAGGTTGCGGAGCTCGTCCTCCTTAATATAACCACCAAGAAGCTTAGCCACCTCGACTGTGTAGAAGAGTGAAAAGAAGTTAATGTGGTCCTTAGATATCTTAGGCTCTGCCTAGTCGCTTAGGTAGTCCCGCGGAGAGAGAACACAAGCATCTAATCCCTCTAAACCCTTTATATTACGTCTATACTAAGGTATATATACTATACGTAGCCTATACACAGCTATAAGTA
>JARJPP010000230.1:0-58614 GCA_030782485.1 Beauveria brongniartii
TATAAGGCTAGTCTATAATAATTTTTTTAATATACTTTTTAATAAAGTCTTATAAAATTATCTTATTTCTATTAATAATTCTTTATTTTTATATATTATAATTTTTATATTATTAAAACTTCTATAAGGTATTAATATTATAATTATTAGTAGCCTATAATATACTAAAATTAGGTACTTTAATGAATGTTAAATTTATAGCAAATAGCCTTTCTAGTATGCAACTTCTAGTTGCCTAACGCTACCGTTCTCGCCTGCCGGCAAAGAGAACACGGTAATAGCAAGATAGCGACTGTGAGGTGTACAAAGCTTCTATTGATATCTATCATTAGGATTTTGCTAAGCCACCGCTAGTTGTATATCATAATCCAGTCCAACTGGCAATCCAACTGAGTGAGGCGTCACTCAACTGCGTGGACCTTCAACTAGATTCATTATATTACCAACTGACTCAGTTGGGCGGCTAAACTCACTCAGTTCAACTACTAGTTTCACTGACCACAGCAATATGACTTGTGGCTATGGTACGGTGCCACACCAATCTACTTACCTGCACGGCATATGCGCGCTGCATTGATTAACCTAAGTGTTCAGGACTACAGACTTACGCGTATAGCCTGACGAGGCAATTTAATGCAGCATTGTCTACTAAATGACTAGAGAAGCTTGGGAAAGGGGCTATGTTAATACGGATTTATACTGTTATAATGCTGTGGGCCTGTCAAAAAAACGTCATTCTAATCCATAAATGAGCGTCGTACCGGCCAGTGATGGTAAGACAGAAGGCCAATGCTTGCGATGCTTGGCTAGGCTTTTACCTGAACGCGCGCTATCTTGATTTTTGGTGTCCACTTAATGGTATGCTGGAGGTATCGAATATAAGGCCTGATAAATCACCAAGTAATAGGTGGTTCCACCCTTTTGCTTGCGTGAGAGGAGGAGCTCTGGCTGCCCCGTGTGACGTCAGGCGTCATGCCGCGCTGTGAGAGCGCGAGGTTGCGGGGCTGGGGCGGCTAACGCCAGAATTATGAAAATATACGTACTATTCGTACTTAGGTAAAATATGGGAATTGTGAAACCGGCACGTAGCGCGTATCATGTATAAAGACCCACGGCGACTTCATAATAGTAGAGCCGCTTGCTGGCGACGTAAGCTTTCTCTATTATTACGCTTTCTAAACCCGCTATTATCTCTGGGGGGTGTAACTGCCAGCTAGAGGCCTTCAGCCTATTCTAGAACCTCGTCAGTTAAGGTACGCATAGCATATGAAATCCTCTACGCGAGCCACTCTTTAGCTGACTAGCAGGAATGCCAATGCTACACAACTACGTCTAACCTAAAATTATCTATTAAGCAAGAAGATTGATATATAAAGTCTAACCGCAACCTGCGAATGTAGAAGGACACATAGTAAGTAGCATTCCTTACACTAAACACTAAGTGTCTTTACCTCTTCCGACTTTATACTACGACTTAATCTTTTAGCTATCTCGCTATGCGTTCCGTCGTTCTTAACTGCTTTCTCGGCCTCCTGGCCAGAGAGACTCTCGTGACGGCTCTCCAAGTTCCTGGCCAAGATGTGGTGCCACTACGGGAGTCAAGGGAGATGGAAAACCCGCCGGAAGAACTTCTCGCTCTTCATAAGAATTTTCATAACGCTGCCCTGATCTCTACTCAGGTTCGCCGTGACAACAACAATAGCGTGCCTAACATCAGCAAGACCATCAATACACCGATAAACATTAGCGTCTACGTGCACGTTGTCACGGGGACTGAAGAGGGCCAAAAGCGCGCCAGCGTAAGTCATAATATAGTGGCGCGCAAGTCACAAATACAAGATAAGTAGAATCCGAGTCTAATTCGCTAGTAGGACCCTATCATTCAAAAGCAAATAGGCGTACTTAACGACGCGTTTCAAGGTAATTTCACCTTTACCTTAAAGGATACAGATCGTAAAGTCAATCCTGTGTGGGCGGCCGGCGATGATCAAGACAATATGGCGGCTTCGCTGCATAAGGGCGATGCGGCCACTTGGAATCTGATTCTCGTCGATACTATCAAAGAACGCGACGGTACTACGGCCCTCGGCAGATCTGGCAATCCTCTCTTTGCGGGAGGATCGTTAGATGTAAGTCAAGTTAATATCGATACTCTCCCTGGCGGCAGCATGTCATCTTACAATCTTGGTAAAACTGCCGTCCACGAAGCCGGCCACTGGGTTGGTCTTGTCCATACCTTCGAGGGCGGCTGCGATGGGTTTGGTGACGGAATTGATGATACGCCTGCGGAGAGCAAAGCCAGTGACTCTTGCACTCCTCGCGATTCTTGCCCTGGCAAGCCGGGCCTCGACCCCATCAACAACTATATGGACTACAGTCCGGAGTAGGTCACCCATCTACATCGGCGGTTTCTTTCTAGGACTAATCTTCAAATTGCAGCTCCTGCCTGACAAATTTCACGCCTGGCCAATTCGTACGCGCTCGTCAGATGTGGGCTTCCAAGCGTGCCCGGTCTGTTCCAGGGACGCCGGGCTCGAACGACAAAAGTTTCAGACAGCTGGAGGCCGAATTCTGTGAAGAGAATGACCTCGGTGTGACAATGGATACTTGCAGGTTAGAAATTGCCAAGTGTGCTTTCGAGAACGAAGATGCCAAAGACTTTGATGTTGTCATCAAGTGCTTGAAGTCCCGTATTTAGCTAGCTAGTATAAGTTACAAACGCGATTTAAACAGTGTGACGGTCGAGGAAGGAAGCAGGGTGGTTTCTCGTACGATATACGATATCAGAAGAAATTTGGTTGATTTCGTATCGATTAATTGCTCAGAGCCGTATTGTGTATCGCCTACTACATCGCGATACGGCCTTGGCGCCAGTTGTTGCTAAGAATATGGCAATATGACAATATACGGGAAATATTCCATCTTTTCGCGTAAGGAGACCTTATATCTACTTATGACCCGCTGGGGTATCTCTGCTGCCAGCGGGGTATCTCTGCTGCCAGCACTTCAATACACACACAGGAGGCAGCCGACCAGTGTTGAAGGAGGATGGTTCGTAGGTGTTGCGCGAAGCGCTTTCCGTATCTAGAGGAGAATTATTTAGCGCATTTTACAATTACCTACAAATACGCGCATAAGATACTAGCGCGTATATTAAGTTAGTCTTAGGCTTCTAGAATTAGAACCTTAGTATTAGTAAAAGGGTTATTAGTACCTTAGTTCTTAGTTATAAGTAATATAAAGGGGTTTAAGTTAAGTAATTACTTTTACTTTTTAGCTAATAGTTATATAGACTACTACTAAACTAGGCTACTACTCTTAGAGAAGGGGTAGGTATATACTAGGATACTATTATAGGAAATAGCTCTTTATATAGTGATTCTATAGGAGACTTTAGTAGCTATTATCTTGCCCTATTTTATAGGCACTGTATGTTGTTATCGATTAGGTCGTTAGCAAAGTAGCTATAAGCCGTTCTCCCTGCGGACTTGACGGAGAATATGTACGTAGCCTAGGCAGCTAGTGACTGTCCCACTAACCTGTCTACGTAGAATCTTCGTGCGACAGAGAATTTAATACATAAACTCTAAGTGCTTTAAATTGCCGTCGTCATCACCAAGCTCCCACAATACCGGCTATGGGAATATCAATACCAGTGGTATATGTCGACGTCTCACTCAGCAAGTACACATACGCCCCGCCAAGCTCCTGCGGCAGAGCCAAACGAGGCATGCCGCCGTAATTCTTCATCTTGCTGCCCCATTCCGGGTCCTTTTCGACATAATACGTCAATGCCGTTTTCACAAACCCAGGCGAGATGCTGTTGACGCGAATGCCGTATTGTGCCCACTCCATGGCCAGAGTGTGCGTCATGTTTCGCACCGCGCCCTTTGTTGCGCCGTAGGGCGCCGACGGGGCAGCCTGAATCAAGCCGATCGATTAGCGCACAAGTCTCTCACTTGCTTCCCTCGCAGCGCAAGGCATCGTGGCTAACGTACTCTGTTGGGACGGTATGAAGTCATGCTTGCGGTAAAGACAATGCTGCCTTTGCATCCGAGCTTGATAAAGGTTCTCGCCGCGGCGGTCGCGCAGTTCCACGAGCCATAGACGTTTAGCTCAAACAGCCGTTTTACCTGGTCCATGGTAAAGTCCAGCGCGGGCTGATGCTTGGTGGCGCCAGCATTGGCAATCATGCCGTCGAAGCGGTTCTTCTTGGCGACAATGGCATCGAGCGCCGCCTGGACGCTCTCCTCATTTGTGACATCACAGTGCCGAAATTCTAGCTTACCCTGGAAACGCTTTTCCAGGTCAGCGAATGAGTCTGCAGGCTCTGAGATGTCCAGGCTAAAGACAGAGGCGGCGTCGTTGGCGAGGCACACCTCTGCAAGTGCCAGGCCGATGCCTTGGTTGGCACCGGTGACTTTTCAACGTCAACATGCAAATTTCGACGGAAATGAGGGTAATACGCACTGGCAATGACCTTGTCCTTGAGAGTTACGCTCCAGTCGTGGTTGGGGCCAGGGAGTGTGCTCAGGGTCGTGGGCTGGGACGAGGCGCCGCCATCGTGTACAACCGCGCCATTAGCTGCTGCAACCATTGCGGCAAGGATAGAAGTTGGCCTGTCGTGGGATGAAATGATTGCAAATGGTCAAAGGGTCAAATTTACGAATTCTTGCCAAGGACACTTGCTGTGATTAAATATAGTGCGTAGAGACGCCCCTGAAATGTCTGCAGCCCATGTCAAAAGCCGCCGGGTGGACATTCAGCCACGCCTTCACTTACACGACTCGCTGAAACGGATTGCCATAAGTGGCTTTGAATCTACAGGGGCCGCGACACGCGGCCTCTACTATTTAACTCGTCTTAGCCGAAGAATTTATTGGACAACTGCGCATAGTGGTGCGCGAGACGTGATCAGCCCTCCTTAGCTCCCCCACACTATTTACCCTAGAAAGCCTAACTAGTTCTGAGAATATTGAACACTGTTCCCCGCGCTTTCCTGAACCGTTGATCGGCCCCCGCAGACCGTTGCTTAGCTATGAGACCATTCTCCCCTTTAGACACTCGTCTACGTTAACTCCTGGCTGCGAGGGCGCCGAAAAGTTGATAAAGATGGCACTGCTTCGCTGACTGCGATGTTATGACTTTTTTAATAATATGCCGCCTTGGTTTCATCTGGTCCTCTGGCTCATATAAGCATAACATGTCATCTAATATCATCATGGAAAAGCAACTCGGGTGTGAGCACCACGATGTCTTGGAGACATCCAAGAGCTCGTCCGCCATGGATACTGCCCTGACTCCCGAAGAACTAGAGCGGGAGAAGAAGCTCGTTCGAAAGATTGACTTGTACATTCTGCCCTGTATGTGGTTCATGTATCTGTTGTCGTACATGGACAGAACCAAGTGAGTCTCGACCTCTGACTGCCATTTGGCAATTTAGCTATTGACCGTTTAGTATTGGAAACGCCAAGATTGCCGGCATGGACAAGGACCTCGGCCTGGACTCGAACAAATACTCCATCGCCTTGACAGTCTTCTTCGTCAGCTATGTCGTCTTTGAAGTACCTTCCAACATGATTCTGACCAGAACTCGTCCGAGTCGCTACCTTGCCACCATCATGTTCCTGTGGGGCGGCGTCACCGTTGGCATGGCCTTTACTCCCAACTATGGCGCTTTTGTTGCCTTTCGCTTCCTCATGGGTCTCTTGGAGTCTGGCTTCGCGCCCGGCATTCTCATGATTCTGTCCTCGTGGTATCGCAAAGAGGAGCAAAGCCGGCGTTTTGCCGTGTACATCTCTGCTGCCATCTTATCCGGTGCCTTTGGTGGTCTTCTCGCCGGCTCCATCACGAGCGGTTTGAACGATGCGCATGGAATACAGGGATGGCGGTGGCTTTTCATTGTCGAGGGTGTTGGCACCATGATTACAGTTGTCATTGCCGTCTTTATTCTCCCAGACTTTCCTAGCAACACCTCGCAACGCAAGCTCAGCGCGGCGGAGCGAAGCTTGGCTATTCGGAGACTTCAAGCCGATGCTAGAAGCCACCCCACCGAGGAACAACCACATTTGACTCACCTACAGGCTTTGAAGCTAAGCTTGACCAGCTGGCAAACATGGTTGCTAGTTGTTGGCTACATGGTAAGTTTGGATCGGATTGACTCGATATTCCAACTTGCAGAGCCCGTGTCTGACAAGTTCTACTTGACAGGCTATCGTCGGGTCTTCCACTCTATCTTACTTCTATCCGACACTGGTCAATGACCTCGGATATGAACAAAACGAAGCACAGTACATGACTATTCCCATCTTCGGCGTTGCATTCGTCACCACAGCCGTCATAGGTTACGTTGCCGACAAAAACTCGAAATGGCGCGGCGTAATTCTCGGGGCCATGATGAGTGTCGCCATGCTCTGCTCCATTATAATATGCGCCGTGTATAATGTCAAGGCGAGATATGCCCTTCTTGTCATCATGGCCTCGGGGCTGTGGGCATCGAATGGTCTCGCGTTGTCTTACGCATCGGTGACGTTTTCTTCCATGCCCAACGAAGCGAAAGCGGTGTCACTGGCATTGGTCAATGCCATGGGAAATCTGGCACAGATTTACGGAGCCTACTTGTTTCCGTCAGAGGACGCTCCAAAGTATCTTACCGGGTTTGGCGTCATCAGCGGCCTGTGCTTGACTGGTGTGGTGGCATACCTGGCGTTGCATCTACTTCTTGGACGACTTACTAAGCGCACTGCGAGTAACTGATCTTATATTACCAGGTCCACTGTATATTTATATCTGAGGATGATCTCTAATGACAGTTTTGCTTTGCTTATTGCTTGTCTTTTTTGCACTTGCTGCACTGCGACGGCTTGGAAAAGCTGAATCCACACTTTTCGGTCGTGTGCTGCATGGACCTGGATCAGGCGAACCAGAATGCTGCTTCGACTCGACACCATTGTACACTAGATCAATTCACATTCTTGAATACTCAATAATTCGGCGCCAATATTTGATGCAATAAATACATTTCTCCTCTGAAAAGGTCGGCGTCTGTGCTCTGCTGTTGCCTGGTGTTGCTCAGACACTTGTAAGGCGGCAATACGATGCTGGCCAGGGGAGAAGGCAACGCTACTGCAGGACTTGGGCTGGCTAACTTATTATTAAGTAATAAGTGAACTTTAATCCGTACTTTTCTGGGCCCCGCTAGTGGGGTACTTGCACATAAATAGTAGACATGTAAGAGAATCAAAGCTACGCTGCAGTCTTATTGGAGCAGCTCAAGAAGATCAGCGCAACATTTACTGCATAGTACCTTGCCGCTAACGTACGCCACATGCGCAGGGCTGGGTTAAGCTAAGTTTGGTATAGTCAGGAAGAGGGCATCGCTCGCTGCTCAACACACAGTTGGACGATATCCATGGGCTCCAGTAGTTCTCTGTGCGTTTAATTTCCATCTCGTTAGGTGGGCTGCCCTTTTACTTCTCCCTAGCGGTAAATGAATATGCTACCAAGTTGCAATGCCCACCGCATCTTTGACCATTTTTTGTACCAGATCCGAGTTTTCTTTGTTCCAACGGAATAACGAATCACTGTAGGGTGAGTGATGGTCGACATGCTGTGGGGGTGCGCCAGTTCATTGCTTTTCGGCAATTCTCATTCCGTGGGGCGCTTCGCATTCTCTGGCTAACATATTTGGATTGAGCATCTCCGTTCTCGTGGGATTTGAACGGATAGTCGGCACTTTAGGCACTTTACCGGGGACAATGACCGAGTCAGCCACCGAAGTTATGGGTGTCCGCTCTCACCTGCCTCCACGGCGCCATCTGGAGCATCATCTGCATCTGCCTTGACCCTAAAGCAATCGATGCCTTGGTTACCATTCCCAGCCAAGCTTGGATGTTCTCCTTGTAGCGGCCCTGTTGCTCTTGACCTCGATTCCGGGCTCTGTCAAATATGGGGGCGTCTCTTATCTATGGTGCAGAAAAGCCATTCTACGATAAGCGCCTACACCCACTGTAGTACCGCTCTAGCCACTGGGTTTGTGAGTTGTCTGACTGATGCGAGCGCAATACGTTAAAAGACACGCCAGAAAGCGCAACACAATCTACAGCCAAGCTACAATTCATAGCGCTCGACTTGCAGACTTTTGTGGCTCGTCTCGCTCAAAGGTTCGGATCAGTCAACAGTACGGAGTAGCTTCGACGTATTAAGCAAGACCCAATAGGTGATATTATCAGGCCAAGACCCCGCCAGATCGGATTTAGACCACTGACCAGTGACCACTAATCCATACCGCTCCGCACATTCTAGAATCAGCAGCAGAACCAGGCGCCGTTCTCATTATTGAGCTCAAGAGCCACATATATTGATATGTTGACTGAACCGCACTGCGCATCGTCGGCACTGCTCTGGAGAGAACCAAATGCGCAATTGCAAGTAGTGGTTTCGCCGTTTCTCTGGCTGCGCTATTAAATACCTAGACATTGTCCAAGGCCGGATACGACGCCATGGCCTTGGCAGTACATTGTAGTTACTAGTTACCACCTCTGACTCCAGATAGAAGCAGATAGATTTTATTAGCGTCTGCTCCATCCCAAAAAAGGGAAGCAGGTACGAGAACCGCAGGTGGGCCCTAAATAACTTAAAGCTATTACTAAATAGTCAACGAGCCACACACAAGGTATGGATTATTTTAGTTGGCACCCCGGTAGTGGCTCCAATACGAGTCGTCAGCGCCCTCCCGCTGAGACCTGGTGTAGTCCCCTATTTCGGCTCTTGATCCCTCACTTTGTTTTTTTTTCTAGTCGAAACACAACGTGCTGTCCATATGCGCCGTGCAAAGTAATTACTAGGTGACGGACTCGCCTTCGAAAAACAGGAAAAATGGCTGTCCTGCCTGGCCGGTGGCCGCTGCACCTACTTTTTCTGCCCTTGTTTGCCGTACTGATCCAAGGTCAGATGTACACCACCGGCACCACCTACAAAAACAACCTCACATTCCTCGGAGTATTTGGCGGCCTTCAGCGTTTTCCGGTCAATAATCCGGTATACAAGGTCGGCGGTCAAGTCACGATAAGCTGGGAGACCGTGTACGACACCGTCGACATTTGGTTGGGGCAGATGTACCCAGACACGCCGTCGGGATCGCCACAGTTGCAAGGTAAGCAATCACCAAACGCACACGCCTGCATCGGCGTGTCTACCAAACAATCCACCAAATTGCCCTTCGCTGACGCGTTGGCATCGTAGTCGGAATCACAAGCGGCACGTATACCTGGCACCCCACGCTTGACAACTTTCCATCCTCTCTTGGCAAGGGTCAAGATGCCATCCTATATTTTCAGGCGTACGAAGGCGGCAGCCGCGGCTCCCCGACACAAAGCCGCTCATTCAACCTGACACTGCCCGATGATTTTTCAGCGACGTCGGAAGAGCCATCAGCGACGCCGACCCCTAGCCCTGGTAACAGCTCATCAGGATCAAACGCAGGGCTGTCTGGCGCCGCCATTGCAGGCATCGCCGTCGGCGCCACGCTTGGCGCTGCGCTGCTGGCTCTGTGCGCCGGTCTCGCTTTCTACGGCTGGCGTCGACGGCAGAAGCGGTACGGAGCGTATGGAGACATGGACAGTGAGGCAAAGAGCAAGTTTGAATCCAAGCAGTCGTCGGCGATGGAACTGTACGCTGAGGCGCTGGGCGACGTGCCGCCAGTTGAGCTGAGCTGCGATGGTGAAATCCGTCCAGAGCTGGATGCTGCGACCACGATGCGATTTCCGCCGCCGCCGCCGCCGCCCGAGGCATCAACAACACATCAGACTGAAATGACCAAGGCGCATCCTAATCCCTGGACTCGCTGGTTCAGACGCATTCGACAGTCGCCACGGAAGCGATGATGAAACGTGTTTTCATGACCAAGAGTAAACGATTACAGATGACCACGTATCGAGCTATAAATTACGCACATCCAGCGGTCACCTGTTTGCAGCCAAGTGCACCGCACTGCCTTTATCACGTTGCACAAATCGAGGCGTCGCGCGATGGCGGCGCCACCGGAGCATTCTCAGCAAGCGTTGAATGCCATCTGCAGCCTCGCTAGGAGCATCACCGTCAATGCTGGTACACACAATCGCAACAAGGATTTGCCGCGGCTTGGCAGAAAGAATATGGGCGGCATGACTATCGTCTGCCAGTATAGTGGCGAGACTTTTACTGCTCCAAGGCATTAACGCGCAGCAAGACATGCACCGAGCGGAACTTTTGGCAATGGATTGTTCCTGGTAGTTAACTAATTACGTCAGGTCAGTGCCCATGTCTCCGGCCATTGGTCCGGCCAAGTCCGCCGAATACCCAGAGCCGAGAGGACGCCAAGTGGGTAACTAGGGGACGATGCAACTACAAAGTACGAAGCACAAGTAGGCAGCCAAGCAGCCAAGCCTTGGTTGACTTGAAAAGGCCTCTTTAGACAATGCTCGTGCGACTTGGGCCAATTTGGCTAATCAAATCTGAACCAATTTGTATAAATAATGCTGTAGTATGAATGCGGGCCGGATGTACAATATGTCGCATAACAGAAGAGCCGAACCACAGGCTTCATGTAGTTACCCACTAGGCAGGCTATCAATAACCGTCACAGCATCACCGAGCACCGAGTCAGGCTCTGACAGCGGCTCCATACCCACTTGCTACCTTTTACCAGTATTCTGTACGGTGTACGGTGTACCACGGGTACGGATACTATTAGGGGTGTCATCTTGGCTAGTGGCCCCGCCAACGCAATAGCACCCAGTTGCTCTCGTTTAGAAATTTTCAGAGTCTGGCCATTTCCTTGTCTACCAGCGACGTTATAGCACGAGGCCAAGTCGACCGTTCATCAGGGCCAGATATGCCTCTTGATGTCACCCAAAGGCCGCCAAGTCTCTCAAGGTTGACCAAGTTTTAGGGACGGACCTCGGGTTATGGCCAATGAGCCTACTTGGTGTCTTGCTGTTGGCTTATTGCTGAGGCTAAACTAGGGTGCTGCCCAGAACTTTAAAAAAAAAAAATCCCCTGTCGTGGATTACCCCTGGACTGTGAACTCGATACAATCGCCCCAGAAACATTCTATTAGAACATCATCTGCACAACGCTTTTCCTCGAATCTAGTTGTCTTGCTCGTCTGCCTGGCTAGCCAGTCAATGTTGACAGTGGCTACCTCAACTCGGTCCCTACATAGAGTCGCATCAACAAGTTCCGTCGCGAAACACATGGAGTGATGGCCGCCTTGCGACGTTTTGGCCTTTTACTCACCCTATCGATATGCATCGCATGCAGCATCGCCGACCGCAATTCCGGCATCTTCAGCAAGCCGCCCGGTAGCGCCTACGGCAATTTCGCCCTCAATGCCGTGTATCAAGCCAACGAGGATATCGAGTTTGCCTGGTCCTATGGCGACCGCCCGATTGACTTGCTATTGGAGCGCGTTGACCTAACGAACCTGTCTGCGACTCCGAGAAAATGGGTACTCAAGTGTATGTCACCCTCATCGTTTGCACCTTTGCTGTTGTTGCTGTAATGTCAACAGAGAGATTTGCCTTGTTTTCTTTTTTTGCAATGACTTTGGCTGCTAACAAAACGGATGCAGCTGCCATCCCCACACAAAACTATACCTGGACGCCTGACGGACGAGAAGAGTATCTGAACAACCCCGATGATAATGGTCCCGACACCGTTTTCGTCGCCTCCCTCAGCTTTGTAGGAGCCAAAACGACTATTTGGAGAACGCCTAGCCACTACTTCAACGTTACGCGGGCCGCGCCAGAATCGTCCAGTACGCCGTCGCAGGTCGACCAATCCTCCAAGTCTGGTCCTTCCCCGGCCACCATTGCAGGTATAGCAATCTCTGCCGTGCTCATCTTTGTGGCCGTCCTGGGAACTGTTCTACTGCTTCTTTGGAGACGCTCGCGGCGCGCAAAGCGGTCCCATCGACTCCCGAGCCAGACCTCTTCTATGCGCGACGGCTTGCGTGCGCCGAAATCAATGGAGGAGGCCGCCGCTGCTAAAGAAAGCTGCAGCAGCAGTAACAGTAGCAGCAGCAGTAGCAGCAGCAGCAGCAGCAGCAGCAGCAGAGGATCATGCAACGAGGAGCGCCATGCAGAGCTTCACGCGCAAAATGTCGTAATTGCGGAGCTGCCTGGCTCCTGCTGGACAGACTTTACTCCAGAGCTACCAGGAGTCTGGCGTATTCGGCGATCTGGCGACAGCTGGGAACCCGATGCTCCTGAGAGGCTCGACGTCAGACCGCGCGATGCGGCGCAGCGGGATTCGGTTCAGTTTGACGACAAGACCGACCTCGAAAAAGATGATGACGAGGACAAGGATGAGGGGACCGAGGACACCGGCCGGCCGGCGACACCCCCGCCGGAGTATGCCACTTGCGGCTCACACACCCTGGAGCCTTTTATATTCAACTCTCTCGAGTATCCATTGCCAGTTAAGGAACAAGACACGGAGAGTAATAAATAAGGAGCGAAAAGAATTACGCTCAAGAAACTACAACACGCCAGCCGCCATGTTTCACCGTCAGAAACATGCCCGTTCTAGTCAAAGATGGGCGACAAGGCCTACCGCCTAATCTGTAACCGCTTGCTTTCCAGGCTTGTGCTGTCTTCTGGTCGCCGATAAGTGGGTGGCACTCGATACCCAGATGCGTGTGTCCATCGATGATGGTTCCACGTGCGCGCCAATGGAGTGTCTGGTGTATCAGTGATATTCGCCTCAAGACAGCCTGCAATGGCATTGTTTCCGGGATGTTGATGCTGTACAGTCATGGGCCATCTGGATTGGCCTCCCAGTTCCTTGGCTTACATCCACCACGACCGACTGCTGCAAATTGACTGTCGCACATGATAGGTCTCGCTCATCCTATGACTGCTTGGCTCTGCCAACAGATTTACCATGTCTATAATTAGGTTTTGTCTGCTACCCGGCTTAGATCTGACGGCATGTTCATATATCCGAATTTTGCTCCAAATGCAGCCGACCTCGTCAGACGGCAGTAGCGAGACGGAGTTCCGAGGTATTCTTTACATTAACTATACAGTAAATCAACTATAACAAGTTCTATGTATGCGGTACAGATGCTTGTGTGCTTCGTCGTCTTGTCGAGACTCCATCTACCAGCGGCGACCGTCTTCTGGAAGCGCGGTCCGAGATTCTTCTGCTGGATCTTCGTAGGGCTGTAATCTCAATGGAGCAACGGCTGGCGAGACGTCTGGCGAAAAACCAGGCGACAGCCCGGAAGCAGATCCCTCCTCGAGGTCACTTGGATACAAGCTATCGTGCGAGCCATTCATGACACTGGTAACCGTGGATAGCATTGACGGCGGCCTCAAGTGCGACATTTCATCCAGCATGATTGAGTCGGGCCTGGAGCCGTCCGGCTCAAAAGTGCCCAAGGTGCTCGTCGACGCGCCCCTTCCAGCAACAAACCTGCCCACCAGCTTGTCCGGCGGCCTCACGACGCTCTTTTGTCTCCCAAGAGCGGGCGCGGCCTGTTGTCCCTCTGCAGCCGCTCTGAACGTCTCCGGCACCACGTTGAGGTCGTCGCCTTGCTCCTCGGCCTGTTCGATTGCCTGCTGCGCCGTGGTGTTGACGTCGGCGGCGGCGGCGTCGGCGCGTGGGCCGCCCCAGGTGCGCTGACCGGCCGTGAAGATGCCGTAGACCATGTAGTACCAGTTGAAGAAGGGGTTGAGGACAAACATGAGCGGGTACATCCAAATCTTGAACCGGCGCAGCTTCGTGCCAAAGTAAAACATGAGCAGCCAGTTGAGCCCCAAGGAGATGCCAATGAAGCCGACGGGCAAGTCCTTGACCTTGGCCACGGTCGTCGCCAAGGCCAGGACCATGATGAAGAAGAGCAGCGCCGTGGTTCGGATGGTGTTTTGCATGAAGCGCATGACAATCAGGACTGGGTACTTTCTCCACAGCCGACTGTCAGTCAGCATGCAGACCTCGTTGGCGAGGAAGCCGAGGAACCACCGGCGCCGCTGCTTGACCAAGGAGCGAAACGTCTGCACCGCCTCCGTCTTGCAGAAAGCCGACGTGCACATCTGGATCTGGTGGCGCTTGCGCGCGCCAATCATGAATAGATGGGTGAGCCAGCGATCCTCGCCGAGATGGCACTTGGCAAAGTCAAAGAGATCGTCGCACTCTTCGGCTTTGTCGGCGAAATAGTACTTTGCCATTCTTCGAAACGCGGAGAAGCGGAGCATCGTCAAGGCCCCGGGCAGGCAGGTAACGGAGCCGCAGGCTGACTCGACGGTGCGCTCGAAAAGCTGTCCATGGACGTATTCGAGGTCTTGGAGTAACGTTATCAGACTGTGTTTCCGGGTTGTTGATGTAATGACGCCCGTCATAGCTAGCATATCCCCTTTGTTTCCAGGACTCAGTTCCATGTCGTACATGAAATTCTGCAGACAGACTTTGTCCAGAATGCAGTCCGAGTCGATAAAGAGAATAAAGAGGTCATCTCGCTTCCGTAGATATTTACCGTATATTCTATCGATGAGTTTAAACGTAGACTTTTGGCAATGTCTCTTGCCGCCATGGACAAACCTCGATACGGTTATGCGTGCGCCCTTGTAGATGACATCCAAACTCCTTGGATACTTTCCTGGTGGTAGCTCTACACCGAGACTCTCGAGTAGTCCGAGATAGAGCTTATCCACCTCGTCACCATCAAAGGATAGGAATGCATGTATGCAAGCCGGCGGGTAGTCGCAGCTGACAACCGAGTTAATCGCCGTGATTAAAACGTCCAGCTCTTCGCGGTATATAGGCATGACGACCACGACCTTTGGGGCAGTGATGTCATCCAGGACTTGTCTGATACGTCGTGTGCGGCCGAGGTTGTGGGTGACGAGCTGGTAGACGCAGAAAAGCCAGGGTATCGTGAGCAGGATGGAAAAGCTCCAAAAGGCAAACCATTGCAGAAAGGATACCATGGCTCGTGGAAAGATTCGAGATATTTGACCGGGTAGAGGAAGCGTAACGAGCATGATGGGCAGGAATATCATCCTGGAACTTGTGTTAGACTGGCGGATCAATGTGAACCAAAAGAGACAGCGGTGACTACCTACCGAAGAAGAGTAAAAAGAATACCGACAATGACGGAAAGCACCTTGACAGAGCGCTCTTCAGCCTTGCGAAAGACTTTGAACAAACAGTAAAGAAAGGCGGCCAGCCACATCACCCACTCCAGAAGAGCCATGAGCATGACGGTTCCTACGACGGATGTGTAGGCTATCTACACGACCAAGAGATCAGTTCACATTTCGAGAAATGTTAAAGGTGAAGCCAATTTTGCAATATCTTGTTTACTCACATCCTTTGGCTGCCATTTGTCCGTGTCCGCCATTGTTGCCAGCAGTGTAAAAGGGTTCGCAGTGGCGTTGGACTGGTAGGGCTTGACTGGCTAGGACAAGCAGCACCGCGCTGCAGGTCAAGGATTTTTAACTAGGATAAAGTAAATAATAGTTTTCTATTCAGATTTTGGGAGTGAATCTAATCATCGGTAAGTCTCCGCCATAAGCTTTTTCCCCGACGCAGGTCTCTTGACCCTTTGCGTCAAAACTCACTACGTAGCATCCCTCTTTAGCTCGTTGCCACTCGGAGACAAAAATAGGAAAAGTCAACTTTCCAGAAATAGATTCAAAACTATACACGTAATAACAACACGACAGACTGTCTAGCCAAGTTTCCGCATCGCTAGGACGTCCAGCCGACTCCACCACACCGCGGGCTCTCGTCTTGTATCCATAGCATGGAAATTAGAGCTAAAGCAGGTACTATTAAATAAATGTCTTTGATAAAGAAATATTGAGAAAACTCTGCAACTATGATACGAATCAGGGCGCTATAGTAGCCACAAGGCTGATTACTTCGGCATCTGCCGTTGGCTATAACCCTTGACGCCATAATTCGCTACACAGCATCCCTTGAACTCGTGAAAAAAAAGGGGGAAGTTGTCTTTCTAGAGATGGGCACAGATTTTTACGCGTAATAAAAACACGATAGGCTGTTCAGCCCAGAATCCGCATCACCAGGACGTCCGACTCCACCACACCGCACACTCTCGTTTTATATCCAAAACATTGAAGTTGGAGCGCTGAAGCAGGTGCTATCGGATGAACATCTTTTACAAAGGCTATTGAAAAATTCTTTTCCAGTATTATACGAACCGGTGCGGTCGCAGCCACAAGCCTCCCTCTTCCTGTTTTGCTCTCCCTGAGCCCCAATGGCCAACTCCCGCTTCCTTTTACTTCGGCTTCTGCTGTTGGCTATAGCGGCTTGCCTTGCTACCGCAGCCTGCGAATGTGGCTTCACGACATCACAGTCGTCTGCCAGCAACAGCTCTTGGACTTTTACAAACGCTTTCGAAACTGACTTTACCGGCATCAAGAAGCCTTCCGAGATCCGTGGCTGGCGCGGCCAGCAGTACAATGTGACTGCTGCGCAAGGACGAGGCCAGTACGGAAAGGCCTTTACCCTCGACAACATTGCTGCTTGCCCCAATGGAAGCCCCAAGAACGACGGCTGCGCCAACAATGGCGCAGACGGCATCACGCTCCACGTCGGGGGCCAGCTCACTGATGGCGCCGTCACGGCTGCCGAGATGGCCACATCGCCAGACAACATGATTTGGGGCTCCTATCGGTGTGGAATGCGTCTATCCGCCGTGAATGGCACGTGTGCGGCCTTTTTTTGGGCAAGTAAAACATGCCCCTTCTGGAATGCACTCACAATCAGGCTAACACGTCTGCTCAGTTCTTCAACGACACACAAGAGATTGACATTGAGTTCCTGTCCCGCGAGTTTGACTTTGAAAACGACATATACCCGGTAAATCTGGTGATTCAGTCCGTGGCGTCGATGCAGGCGGGCTACGACGCCGCGAAATCGGGAAACTTTGTACGGACGAATCTAACATTCGATCCCACAAACGGCTTCCACGAGTACAGATTCGACTACCTGCCGGGAAAGGTGCGGTTCTACGCAGACAGCAAGCTTCTTGCCGAGATGACTGGCGCAGACACGCCGTCCACGGCTGGGCATCTCGTGCTGCAGCACTGGAGCAACGGAAATGCGCTCTGGTCGGGAGGCCCTCCGACGGTGGACTCGCCGATTGTCGTGAGTTATGTCAAGGCCTACTTTAACTCTTCTGATGCAGACGAGACCAAGAAGTGGGAAAAGAAGTGTTCAGAGGCCAAAGTGGCTACGTGTGTGATTCCAGACATGAGTGTTGAGAATGCAACTACTGGTGGCCAGTTCTTGTCTCGGCAAAACTCGAGCACTGCTTCTGCACGGCCGCAGCTTGCTCAGGGGTTGCTATTTGCCCTGTCATGGGTGTTTGTTTCGAGTGTCGCTTTCTTTTAGATGGAGAATCTTTTAATATCAACCGGATAGTGGCATGGTCAACTGGGTAACTTGCATGGCCATCTATCCCCATCTGTAAACTTTGCCAAGCCCGAAACGTTGCTTCGCGAATGCACGCCAAGCTTAATTTAGTCTGTTGTCTCTTGCCGAGGGATGCATGATCACGTCCATGCCAGGCTGATGCATGTACGCCGAAACTCTCGAGACATCCGAACATGCCACTGCACAATGCTCGTATCTCGTAACATGCCAATACTGTCAAGCATCAAGGGGATGGAGTTGTTTCTATGTTTAGCTTGACCTTGAGGATAGCATGTTGGGCCCAGACAGCCCTAGCCTTAGGTAGTGCACAAGCCAACAGCGACCGGAAACTTGGCTGTGGAACCAGGGTAACTAAATTGTGCTTCGTCCGGGCCCTTAATTCCTAGGCAAACCCATTACTGTTGTTCAAAACTGCCTTTGTTCCATTTGACCCAACTTACACATACCGAATATTCTATTTCCTGAAGCCCAAGCCAGAAACCTCGGGTATGGCTACTTTCTTCTTGGGTTGGGAGCTTTGGCAGCAGCTATCATTCGTAGGTTCATACTCGCACACCACCACTCATACCTATTCTAACCTGGCCATTGAGATAGGTGCTAGCCTGCTTAATTTTCATCGTCATCGGCGCCGGCCTTGTTCGATTATGGCAAGTCAGCTACAAGAGACGCCGATACGAAAAGATAGGGGCGGTGCGATCTGAACAGTTGCGCCGCTACGGCTTGGGGGACAGACACGTTGATGATATACCGTTTGGGGCCAAGGCATTGGAGAGCGGCGTGGGAGCTCGCGGTGTGTGGGTTGCGCCGATGAATAGGATCAACATGGCTGAGCAGGCAAGACGTGATGGCCCGTCTGTGGCAAGCTAAGATACTGAAGTGCCTTGGAAACCGTTAATAGGATTGGATAGTTTGCATAGTTTGGTCACGTTCTGTGTTATTAGTTAGTGATTCACCATAATCCATCTAATGTACTCAAACGGCTAAACCTTGAAAAGAGGCAGTACGATTCCTGCTCTATTGTTAAAATCCCATAACGTCGGCTACCCACTTCTCGGCACCACCCACTTCTCAGCAGGGCACCTAAATCATAACCCACCACGCAGAATCTTTATAGAAAATCTAAATAAAATTCAAATAATATAAAAATACTACTTATAGGTAGATAAATTAATAATTAATTAGCCCTTAGATAGGTTATATAGTATTTAGCTAAAAATACTATTAAGTTACTTATTAAGCTATTAGTATATATTTTTAATATTAATAACTTATATAAATAAATTATTAGGATTAGTAATAACTATTTAACATTTTTTTAGTTATAATAGTTTTAATTTTAACTTAAGGTTTAATATCTTATCTTCTATAAGTATAATTTAGGCTTATTAGATATTAAATTATTTTTTAATCTTCTATTATATTTAATTAACTAACTACTAGTTAGTTAACTATTATATACTATTATAGAATAGGCGCTAAAGCTAGTATTTATTTAATAGCGTTTTAACCTCTAGTAGGCCTTCTTTAAGTGCTTTTTTTAGCTTAATAGGTATTAATTATAGTATTATTTTAACTAAATTAAAGAGTAAATTACTTATTAGTAACTAGGCTATATTAACTAGCTAAAGACTAGACTTTTATTAGCTAATTTAAATATTTTTTTTATTAATCTAGCTTCTTTAGTAATAAAGTAATATTTAAGAAAGATTTACTTACTAATAGGTAAAGAATTAGTATTATTAGGTTATATACTAAGCTCCTTCTAATAGCTAGCCTTAATTAAGCTAAATATAGTTATATTAAGAGGTTAAAGAATATAGGAGTTATAAGCTAGTAGGAATAATATATAAATATTATTTTAATAATATTTAGATAGGAATTTAGTTATATAATAACTTCTATAGCTATTAAGAATAAGAAGATATTATTAGCTAATAGGTAGCCTTATTTAAGGTAAAAAGATTACTTTTAGCTAAAATATTATTACTTTATTATTTATCTAACCTCTTATTATTATTTTAAAGGACTAGCCTTTAAAAGAGCCTAATTTATTAGGAAATTATTATTATTAAATATTCTTTTTATTAAAAAGAACTAATAACTTTAGCCTTTTTTTAGTTACTAAGATATACTTAAAAATTATATTTTAATAATATTAACTAGACTACTTCTTTAAGGTAATTTATTTCTATAATAACCCTAGTATTAGGCTATTCTCTTAAAGCCCTATTATAAGCCCTATTTTATCTATATTATATTAATTTACTAATAGTATCTCTTAGATAGCTTAGATTATTAGAAGTTTAAAGAAATCCTAGATAATATAAGTTAAAGCGCTATTTATCTATTAAAAATTAAGCCTCTTACCTCTTAAGGTCTTAACTTCTAGGTTTTAGTATAAAAAGCCTTATAACTAATTTTTCTTAATTAGTTATTAATAGCTATTATATTTAGCTAATATTAATATAATCTTCTTAACCTACTTATAGGTAAGAGGGTTATCTATTATATCCTAAATTAATATCTAAGAAATTAGATATAATTCCTAAGCTATAAGAAGCTTTTATATTAGCCTAAAAGCCTCTTTTTATAATATTCTGCCTTTTAAATAGTCTTATATAGTTAACTATAGTATATTCTAGTAATATATTATATAAGATTAGCTATAGCCTTTTATAACGTCTTTTATTATATTTTAAAGGTTAGATTCTGTATACTTAGGTATAATGTATATGTAGGAAAAAAATTATAATTAAGGAAGAGGAATTACGCGAGAAATCACGCGTTAAATAATGTTAGTTAGAATAAGAGGTGGCTGGGATTACCCTGCCGAGAAGTGGGTGGTGCCGAGAAGTGGGTAGCCGACGTTACGCTGTTGTCGGTCATGTTTGTCCTACTTGGTATGTCTAAAGGGCCTGCATTTTCAGCCTTGCCCCCGCATGAGGTCATATCTCTTATGCCTAGCCCTAGCCGTAGTCAGTATCCAGAGGGAGGCCTGAGCCAAGTGTTACGGTTACTATTTATTGATAATAATAGCACCAAGTATCTACTAGTTGCTTGGTGGGACCTATGATGCTTGCCAATTCCACACGTAGGGCCGTGACTAGTCCTATGGCATTAGCCGGCCCGTTACCCAAATACGAGAATCAGGAGAGAGGGGTTAGCTTGTAAATGGTTTGGCATTCCTCGCCAAGTCGACGCATAGCCCATGGGCTTAAGCATCACGCATATACGTTTAAAGAGACGCCATTTGCATTCCCATAACTGCGTGTTCGCAGGCTTTGCGTGTCGCAGTAACCTTTGTCCGTCATCCTAATTACTTTTATGATGGGAATACTTGCGAAAAAGCGTCTACGTCGCAGGTGCGTGAGTGCTCCTCTACAGGGCTTGATGACTACCAGGAAGCTTACAACAACCAGGATTGTCGTGATCGGGAATAGGTCTTGCGGGAAAACTTGTCTACTTTCTGTATTTGCACTGGGATTCTTTCCCAAGGTTCGTGGTCCCAGAACTGAGTGAAAGATCCATGATTAGAATCAGGCTAACGAGTAACAGCATCATGTAAGTCGTGTACTCGTCTGTGAGAAACCAGCTGTGATGGAAGATGGACCATATACACTAACACATTGCGCAAGCCACCATCTATATTTGACGACTACATCATCGATTGCGAAGAGGATGATCAATCGGCGGAAATTGCCCTAAAAGAGGTCAGAATTTACAACTTTCAACAATCGATACAAGTTCTCCATCGAACCGAAGCGGACGTCATTGTACTTGCCTTTTCAATCGATGACCCAAACGCACTACATAATATTACAAGCAATGTGGGTGACTTGGAAATAGGATTGCCGTGTTGGTCTTGCTCACTGCCGCCAGATGATCCACGAGAGAAACTCTGGCCATATTTGCCCACCATGCGTGCTTGTAGGGCTGAAAAAGGACCTACGTACGCTGGTGGAAGTTACAGACGGGTCCCTCGACAGGACCAAAAACTTTGTCTCGAGCAAACAAGGGGCAATGGCAGCAGCCGAGATTGGGGCAAGCTATTACATGGAGTGCTCCAGTGCAAGCGGCGAGTGCGTCCAAGACGTCTTTGCGTGCGCCGCAGAACTGGCATTTCCCGCGCGGGATGAGACGGATCCCGGCATATTGGACAAGGTGGTGCGCCGCTTGTTGCGCCCGCTTCAGGGCTTTCGGTCGCAATAGCTGTATTATTACTATTCATGTCTTTTGAAAATAAAGAGAGCAACCAATGGAATCGGCATTCCGCTATAACTACCCTGTAAATATAACTTGGGCAAGCTTTCAACGCCCAATTTGTGACCCATAATGGCCATCCACCTACCATCGCTCCACAGACTCGAAAAAGGGCGGCCGGCCGAAGGATAGGATTGGCAGGTTAGCATGCCCCTCGGCCCCCCTCGGCCCCCCCCCACGCGGGTGACAAAAAAAAGTCGCCGGTTGGGGCCTGTCAATACCCTTGCACCAACCTGGCAACCCCCTAGTCATACTCGGTAATGACTCTAATGAGGAGGGCGGCTCTTCTGGGTACCCGCTTTGGGCCCTACGGTTGTTGAATAGGTCCCGCATCCCCATAAAATCTAAATATAGGCCGCGCCTAATCCGCTAACTATTGGTCCCCCTGCCTCTTTACCGGGAACCGTCCAAGCGAATACTATCTTTATCGCCCAAGACTTTTTTTATTAATGAGAACCGGGAGAACGGCGCAATGGTTATATATAGACGTGATTTCCCGAGGTTTTCAGGCTGACGAGGGCCGAAAGCTTTAGACTGCAATACGAGCTGATTGTAAGAGCGAGTATATGCTTGTATAACTGGCCAGGTGCTTAGCCAAGAAGCTTCATAACACTAACCCGAGGAATAATAAAAAGTAAATCAATAATATTTCTCGAATCTCTATAATACTTAATTTTGATAAGATAGAGTTACTAGGATAATAAATTTTTTTCTCGCAAATATTCTATAAAAGATTCTCTATTTAGACTAGTTGCATACTAGGGCTGGCTCAATGAAGGCCCGAGCATATGCCATTCCAGACGTTCCGCTTTGGCTTACAGCATTCACGTGGTGGTGGAACAATATTCTACCCGCGAATATAGTACCTGGTTCAAGGAATCAGTAGACTCCTGTCATTGAATTTACGGTTCAAGCCAGCCGCCATTACGGATTAGAAAAGTCGCTGATGCTTTTCGGGCAAAACTGTCCATCTTGTCGCTCGCCGTCACGAGCATCAGTCTAAATTTAGTGCTCCCAGGACCCTCTTGCAACTCGGTTTCGGGCAACAACCGGTCTTCATTCTGTCATGGTCACTGAAGGCTAAAAATAGGAGGTTAGAGTCTGTCTGTCTGAGAGCGGATCTAAGTTGGGGAAAGTCGAGCCACAGACTTGGCCATGCTGTGGCAGAATTGGACTAGCAAACCTAGAAAGCAGTGGCAAGACACAATCGAGCAGTCATCTATCTATATTCACATTTCTGGGCAGTTCTCGAGTGGAGAATCTCCAATCTTGTGGTTTCGGCTTCTATACATTTTCTGAGGTAACGATTGTCCTGGTAAATAGATTCGCATCTCCCTTACTTCTTTGCTACCTCGAAATCGTGGAATCTAAGCCTATTCAGTTGGCAAAGAAGTTACACAAAAGGTCGGTACAGCAAGCTACACATACGATTATTAGCCTCTAGCAATGACATCTAACCCGACCCTAGATCACGCATCCTATTCTTTCTTCATTAGGAGATGGTACACAATCATCCTTGAACAATACGGAGAGGAACAGAGTGCTTGTGTGCCAGTTTCTACATCTATCGAGTCCTTTACACGCAAACATTTGCGTTCTGACACACGACGACCGAAGCCTACGAGAGCATCAGCCCACCAGAGATCATAACGAACGGATGGTGCAACTGAGCAAACACTAGTAGAGAATAGCGAAATCCGATACCATGGAGGCACAAGAAAGTGCAACTGCTGAAAGCGTGGTATCCTTCTGGAAACGAGATCAAACGCGGAGACGAATTCTTATATCTATTGCTGCTATCAGTACTGTTTGCATAGTCTTACTCGTAGTGATACTACTTGCACAGAATAATGTCACTTAATTCAACACATATGATTCAGAGCACTTGAACACTTCTAACCATGGCGTTGTGTACACCGAACTCGACTAGAAGGGGTGGATTACGGTGTATCTCCGCAGGGCTCTAACATTATTGAACACAATTTTACCCTTTGAATTCTTACAGCTTTGCATTCTACACTCGCTGGGAAAAGATTGCGAAATAAGGATGCCATTATTGACAGAGGTTATTTGTTGCTCGAGTAGGTATAAGCCGTGGCCCTTTTTTTTTTTTTTTTTTTTTTCTTTTTTTAAAAAAAAAATGGGCTTCCATGCTCAACAGCGGCGGCGTTGTCTTATTTCACAGAGAACATACAGACGTCGAGTATCGTATCCAACTAGATCAAGAAATTATAACAGCAGTTCTTCGTGACACAACCATGTCAGACAATGGCTTTCTGAGAGCATTGCCTTCTCCCTTTACAGAGATTCGTTCCATAAAGGGGGCACCTCAAAGGAGTGGGAATCATGTGTCGTGAGCCACACATCCCTTTTTCATTTCACATCTAATCTCTGTCCCGAAATAGTCGAAAAAGGTTCAATCTTCCTTTGTCCATGATCATAAAGCAACTTTTTCAGCTTTTCTCACACTCTAGCAGTCCATGTAGTTGCATAACTTCTCAACCGACGCCAGCAACCAAACTGTGAGATACTTTACTTCAATGCGGAGCGAACGGAGTAAAACTATAAAGACTTACCGAGTTGCCCAGGTTCATGTGCGCTAAGGCCGCTATGCAGTACCCAATAATATGTGTATGGTCTCTCATAGCTGCCTACGGGGTACGGTTAATACCCCTTTCATACTACGACAAGTCCACGCGTGCTCAGCCTTGACAACTAACAGTGATTAGTCCTTTTAATTATGACGAGCACCATTGATAGGCTGAAACGTTAGCCGGCCGCAGAAGAGACCCAGGGCCGTCGGATGTCAAAAGGCGCGCGTGGCAGAGTCCCATAATCACGAGGACACGCCCGGCTGCAGGCTGCCCACAGCGGAGATGATACTGTGCCGAGAGCCTTGGAGCGTGGATAGCCTTCGGTTTGAAGACCGCAAGACACAAAATCCAGGGTTATCAAGGTTGCATCAAGCGGGCGTAGTTGTGGCGAGGTCCTAGCCCACTTGCTCTGCTAAAGCTCCAAGGTCTGAATCATCGAGCGTCCTTGGGCAGCCAAGGCTAGGATGCTGACACGGGAAAACCTTGTCGAGTGGATAGTCAAGAAGCCATATTGATTACAAGTCGTCTGTTCTTGGCGCCTTGGCTAACCGTCAACAAGCAGCTCTGTGTGGAATGTGTGTATGACGCGAAGCGCAAACTAGAATCAACAAGTTAGTTCAAAACAGGGATACTAAGGACAACATGCCAGTCATAGACATGACAAAGTCAATCAAGTAGAGGGTCAAGGAGTTACGACGTGTGGAACCTGAATTAGACTACCAGCTCCGACGCTTGTACAAGCAGGGCATATACTTTCCGTGTGTCCCTGGCCTCTCTAATACTAGGCGGTCGGTATTGTTCGGTAATGCATATCCAGCCCCGCATCAGCCGTATGCAGTGCCATGTTTCGACATCGAAATGAGTCCTGTCGAGGCATCCGCTCATCCGACGGAGACTTATCAGACCCTCGTGAGTTCTTGTACAGATTATGCAGGACAGGGCTCTCAATCGTGTACCCAGTCAACACATAATGATACCCTAGTTGTTTCCGACGTGCATTGAAGGCTTGAAGCAATGACTTGGACCAAAAGTCTAAACCAGTTACACCACTATTAGGAGCTCTTGGCTGTCCGACTACATGCTCAGCGGCCTAGTTGACTTGTCAGCTCTGCCAGCAGTTACTCTCACTAGACCATCTTTAACCTCTTACACCCAAAATGGTAGCAAAGTACACCATGAGTCACACGTAATCAGGCTGTAGCTCATGAAAGCACCATCAAGCCGCGGCTAACTTCTAATTCTATTACGGTAGAAATGCAACGCTAGATATCAAACTTTCCTTGTTCATCTTGACTGCCTGAGAAGTCTGAGGGTCAAAAGAGGGGCACTCTTCAGGTTCGCTGTAGGTAAAAGGCCCCTCAAGAGTAGACGAGGCGGGCGGGTAGATCACGACAGAAGGCGAAGGATCATTTAGGTAGTGCTGATCGGCAAAAGGAGAGGTATTCACCAGGGGCCTGTGCTCGATGGGCATCTCCTCGGCACTGTAGCTGTAAGCCGAGTTATTATAGCTATACGACTCGTTGCCAGCAAGGCCAGTAGCCTCCCCAGTAGGAGAGTTGTACAATGGGAACGAGCTAGTTTTCTCGTGGTTGACCAAGCCCATGCGAGAGCGGCACTCGCTGACTGTGTCGAGTGGAAACTGCATCAGAGACAAATGAGTACGTGCCCAGTCATAAGAGCCAGCAGACATAAGGCGGCGAGCAATCTCCTCAATAGCAAAGATGGACTGGGAAGCAAAATGCGCAGCACCAATATCTGGCAAGAGACACTCCAAGAGTAGAGCAACAGTGTAGAAGTAGGCAATGACAACAAGAGAGTTGGCAGAGGCACTGTGCTTCTGCAGGTAGCCAACCGGCATCCAGAAGAGCCAACTGCGGAGAGGCTGGAGGCTCTCGTACTGCTGGGCAATAGGCAGCGTACTGGCCTTGCGCGCTCCTGTGAGGAGGCCAACTAGATGCTGTATCTGGATGGTCTCCTCATTGTTGCCGCGAAGATGAGCCTCGACCTTTTGAACTTGGTCGAGAGTGCGTTGGAAAGCGCTGTCGAGATTGACCGTTAGCGGTTGGCTGCGGCGGTGCTGGATTTCAGGTGAAGCGGGAACAGTTGGGAGGGTGTAGATAGTGTAGCTTGTGGCAATAAAGTCGGTAAACTGCGATTCGTGCTTCCAAGAGTCTATGGCGTTAATAACGGCGAAAGTACCCTGCATCAGTTGATGCCAGCTAAGCCAGTCGTTTGCCTGCCATGACAGAACAAGAGAGGCAGCTAGAATAGCATCCGAGGTCTCACGAGAGAAGGTGTCAATTGCCGTGTGAAGACCGCTCAGGGCGATGCTACGATGCTCGATAGCCATGGTGCTGACTCGACGGCACTCAGTAAGGAAGGTGATATGCGTGGCAGAGAAGGCCAAAAGAGCGTGCATTACGTAAGGTGTAGTGTGACCGATGCGAAGAAGCCTATAAGCCATCTATTAGAAACGAGTTTCATTAATAGGTGTGTATTACTTGCGTCGGGATGTGACGAGTCCAGAGAGTCAGGTTGTTAGCCTCCATGCCGGCGAGCTGGTGGTAGAGAGCAGCAAGGTGGTAGATAAGACGTAGATCCTCGACCGAGTAAAATTGAGGCTCGATAATAGGGTAGTCACCGAGAAAAGGGAATGGAAAAGTTCTAGTCCGTTGCCACTCTGTAATGTCGGTCGTAATCTGAGGAGTCCACATCAGGTCGGGTTCGTCGGGTGTGGCTGCGCGGTCAGGACTGCCCTGCATGTCATTATACGGGCAGCGACTCTTATGTTTGGTGCAGTTGGAGCACTGAGGAAAGCCCTCATCACAGCGAATGTGGCGTCGCTTGCAGGTTTCACAGCCATTACGAGACTTGATATGGCCGCGCCGAGGAGGACCACCACCGGGACGGGTCATTGTGTCGGAGAAAATGAGGGCTGAAAAAGCGTGAGACCTAAGACAAGTGTCAGTAAATGCAGTCAACGTGCCCAAACGATGAGCGTATACAAACAGAACAAGGGTGATTAATCACAGCCCAGAAGCGAATGGGCAAGCAGCGGACAACGCCGCGTAAACTGGTGCAGTAGCCAAGTGTATCGGAGCAAAGGGACACGGGGAACAAGTCGACGAGGTAGCAGGAGTATTAAAAGACGAAGGATGGTCAGAGAGGATGCGTCGCTGCGCCTCTTGCTATTGGCTGAGCAAGGTTGCCAATTTGTTGCGGGAAAGCAGCAGTGATCGTGAGTGGCTCGAACTCGTTTGCTGTAGTGTAGATCGTCTCCTAGCAAAGAGGGCCGTGGAGTTTTCGACCGAGAGCTCTCGTGGGAAGAAAGGACCTAACAATGCGACCTTGTATTGAAACCACCTTCTCTGTCGTAGACTGCGGCAGCTGAAGGAGGCGGAGGGGCAAGGGCCGGCTCGTCGTTTGCAGATTGACAAGCGTAGAGACAGGTGAGATATGAGGAAGCGAAGAATAGGGTCTCAATGCAAACTTCCTGGGGGCGAGTATTAGAGTGAGGAGCGCGAGAAAGAAGACAAAGGTCCGAGCAAAAGCTGAGGTGTAAGTGTTATGATATAATACAAGACAAAGCGAGAGTATTCAGGAAGGGGCAAGGCGGAACTTATGATAGAAACAATGGAAGAAGGCAAAGGGAGACCAGACGAGGGAGGAGAGCAACCGGGCAATGAGAATGCCAGTGGCCTACACTATAAAGGCTAAGCCACGCGTCCGGCACTCTAACCGTACCCTCGTCTCCACTTGCCCGGATAGGACAGACCGCCGTCATGGGAAAGCCAGAGCAAGAGTGACTGAGAAGGAATGAAGCTTGTTCTGGCCGATACCGAGCAAAGTAAAACCCCGCTCAACGACCAGCAGAGGCAGAGAAGGTGACCTGACCAGCTCCGACGGACGGGTGGTGAAATAGCGCTAGCGGCCAATTATTGATTCTGCCCTTTTCAAAACGCCCTATCACAACGGCATTTTCGTCATGTCGAGACTCTTCTTCTCATGTCTCCTGAGGTACAGTAGTATACAATAGCAGCCCTCCCTCTGACTTGTGATTACTTGGCGAAATTGTCCCACACAATGTAGGGTCCATTTCTTCGTCAATAGTGGATATAGTCTGGTCTGTTTGCTTTACCTATCAGTATAGCTGTTCTACGTATACTGCCTGAATCAAATCGCCCTGTCTTATAATCCCAAGCGCATGGCATAGTAGCCGGTCGGATATATGCGTGGCGGCCTGGCTTGTGGGCCCCAAAGCTTTCCATGTACAGCCTATAATATAAATTTGATTGGTATTTCATGAACATCTTGTCCCTAATAATCCAACTCTCTATATATAGTAGGCCATCATGGTCCAAGCTGCGAACATGCAGGGACGTTAGGATCGTAGCCCCACGTTTACAGCTAAAAAAAAAAAAACGCTTCCAAAAATAGAATGTTTTGCACCACCAAGCACACAGCTCCACTTGAGCGTGCTCGCCTACGTAGAATATACTAAGATGGTGGGCTTTTCCAACTTTGCTCGTCCGATCTACTGTTGACGCTTGAGTGTTTTGGCTGAAGAAATGCAGCAGGTTTAGGTTTGTCTCTCTCGATTGGCCAGATAAACGAGCCCATGGTGGTTGCGACCAAGTATCTGGCTTGGCATAGCTGACTACAGTGGAGATGAATTCGCATCTGGGACAATTATCATGTTTTTTCCCTAAGGGGCTTTATCGCTATTAATAACACAAGGGGTAGTTAGTCAGATAACCGAGCATGCTACTTTTTTAAACACTTTGAAGCTTTTTTCTCTCTAAATTACGAAGCAACTAACTATAACTTGGCCGAATCTATTTTTATACCCTATAGGTGACTGTAAATCTTCCTTTACTATTAATGGGATATCTCAAGGCACTTGTGATGATATTTCTGGTGACCTTCAATCTCCTTTTTTACTGTCAAAGGCATAACCTAATTTAGCAGGCTACTTCTTGTGCCATCAGTCGTTTCTCGTGGTGTGAACACTTGCGTAAACTCTTTCGGAAGCACAAGGTACATCCCGGCCTGCAGCACGACTTCGTTCCCCGAATTCTGAACCAGTACAAAACGGCTTTGTAGAGTAAGATGCGTCGCTGAGGCACCAGTCATTCGTTTCTGATGTTCTCTGGCCATCAGGTTAGGTGGATACCAAATGAAGATGAGCGTAGCGATGAGGATGGCAATGAGATGCTCTATCTAGGGTGACATGGACGTGGCGGACACACCGAATCGGTACGCTCGATGAAGGGGGTCTTCGCGACGCAATCCGCCCTGGCTACGGCTGCATCAGATCCGGATTGGGTCACCTGTATCTTGCGGTGGATCTATTGATGAAAACTACCCTATCCCAGACAATTTTTCATTAATATGTGCTAGTACGGAAACTCAATCGTAGTTTTCTAGAAAACAGGCATTTGAAAAGGATTTATCAATAGCCGGGGTCTATAATCGTAGGTGGCATGCCCGCTCAAGTTGCTCATCTAACCTCTGAAAAAAGAAGCGGACAGCAATACCAATATACGGCCTCAGGCCCTCCCCAACAGGCCCTGTGGGAAGAACCACTTGTTCGCATACGCAAGACAACCACCAAATAAGCACACACTGCCACTGAACATGGCTGCCTGGAAAAAGTTTCCCTTGTAATGCTCAACTAGGACGCCGTCCAAAGGCGGGCCCACGAGCCCTCCAAGAGCAGCAAAGGCCATACCCATCCCGGCATATGTTCCCACATCTCTGACGTCGGGACAGCACACGGTAAAGGCGACTGAGGCACCCGAGATGATGGTGCCCGAGGTGAAACCAAATATGACCGCGTAAACAATCAGAGCTGGGTTAGACTTGGCCTCGTTCATGCAAAAAATGACAATGGCAGTGGTAACTGCTCCGACCGAGTACACGTTCAGCTTGCCAAGCTTGTCCGCCATCACGCCCGGGATGATACGACCAAACGTCGACGAAGCGTTGAGGATTGCAGAGAGATAGCCGGCCAGCGTTGGCTGCATGCCGCGCATGGTGGCATATGTCGGCATGAAGAAGAGAGGAAGAAACATGCCAATGAAGACAAAGAACGTGGCAAAAGTCAAGAGAACGAGCTTGGGGTCTCTGAAGGCCTCGGAAAGCCAAAAGGCTCGAGCACGTGGCGGGAGTCGAGCCTTGACAGTGAAAACAGCAACGACCAAAAATGGCAGCATGAGAAAGCCGATGACACGAATGCTCCAGCCGAAACCCATATTGGTGCCGTTGAGCATCTTGGACAGGGCCATGGGCATGATGATGCCGCCAATAGAAGAACCAGAGACGGCGACGCCGATGGCCGCCGCACGGTTTACGTCAAAGAATTGCGAAACCGCTGCCATGGAAGGGAACTGCAAGAAACCCTGAAGAATGCCCTGGAGCACTGCTTGGCATAGCATAAACTGCCAGTACGACTTGCAAAGGCTGAGCAGCATCATGGAAACAATGTATAGGATCGCGGCTGGTTGAATCATCTAAACGGCGTTGCCATTAGGACACATTTTCAAGTTGAGGCGTCGACAGAGAGGTCTTGACTTACCTTTGCGCCATAGCGGTCAAATAACGGCCCACCAATCATGCCGGAGAAAAATTGTAAAAAGACGCCCAGGGAACCTATCCAGGCAAGCTTGGAGGGGGAAACGCCGTGAAGCTGGTGTTGGATGTAGTAGTCGGCCAGCACGCCAAACGAGTTGGAGAAGCCCAGGCAACAAAAGAAGACGCAAAAGGCGCCGGCCGCGACGAGCCAGGCCTCGAGGCCACCGTCGGGTGCTTTGGACATATCGGCGCTGCCATTAGCGACGGCATGGTTCTCGGGCAGGCCCAGCTCGGCGCTGGCCTGCGAGGAGTCGGTATGCTTCTCAGTGGGCGGGCTCGGTGGCATGTGAGAATCGTAGGTTGCCATGATTTTGTTTAATTCGCAATGGCGAGGATGGCGTAGTGTAGTGTGCTTGCAATGCTAAGATGCGCGAGTGTAGACAGACGACAGCGTTTTTTGCTCTTATATGCAGACTGTCAAAGTCGGGAAATGATGCCCGAGTTTTGGCCATCGAGCTAAAGTCGGCCTCAGGTCGGATCTGATAAGAAACTGGTGGCGAATTGTTACTGAAATGTGGGAATTAGGGGTTCTAGGCAGGGTGTTAAATTATTCCCGATCTTATCAGGGCGGTAAAATTAGGCTTTAAATACATATTGGGTGTAAAATACGAATAATGCAATGGTCCCTTTGAGGTGACTGAGGGCTGAAAGTCGGCAAATGCGCCCGAGTCTTGCACATGGAAAATCGGGCTCGATCAAACTCGGGAATTAGGAGCATAGCCCCACGCTGTTTCTGCGATAAGACCGTTACGGACAAAAGAGAAGTAGACAAGTATCTAATTGATTGCTCTCTCCTTTGACGCCCCGTATGAGCTCGATTTCCGCGTCGTAATTACGATATTACTCCTAAAGACAATTTTCATTATAGCCGCATGAGCGAGCCTCTTGTGAGTCGGTTACTTGTGCAGGTAGGACAAGCAAGCCATGATTCGACGCTAACAAGGCCCACCTTTATCCGTGGGAGCTGCAAACACGACTTCAGAGAACTGATCATCGACAACATCTAGGCATATCAAATTAAATTAGCCAAATTGCAAGCTAAATATAATAGCGCCATAATAACACCTCTATTATCCCGTGACCAATATTTACCATCTATGCCACTAGAACCGCGTTCTGCCATAGTCACCTGATCCGTAAACTGCGCAACTGGCTTGTTGCGCCAGCCGTTTGCCGAGAGAAGCAGCCCGATTCCGACTTAAGGGTTCTCCAGGGAAACCTATTGCATTTCTGCATCAGTCACTCTGACTCTGCCGAATCCCACCGAGTCCTGCCGTGTATTTTGCTGCAAGAGTGTGGTACCTGTCATACGATACTGGTGTTCGCAAGAGTAACGCGCACAACAAAGCAATAATAGGGGGATTGACGACGCCACCGTCTACCCGTTTGCCTACAGCACTCCTGCCTCCTGCATCGACGAGCAAACCACGTCAACATTCTGAAAGCCCCAATCCTCCCTTCCTCAAACTGAGTTGATCAGTCGACTCTTCCCGCGCTTAGGCCATTTCCAGTGAGGGACCTTTCATCATCACCATGGAAACAACAGTCAAGGCAGGGCCTGGACGACCATTGGTGTAAGTCCTTGGCTAATCCTTTTGTTACAAAATCTGGTTAGAGAAGCTGAACAATCAGGTCCTGCACTGTATGTCGAAAGCGCAAGCTAAAATGCGACCGTCAACATCCCTGCCGGAATTGCTTGCGGTCGCGATCAAAGAACCCAGAGCGAGATTGCGTCTATGAGGACGTCTCAACTCTTGACCCCGCGCGACAGTCTCGACGCCGGTCATCTATGAATCAGAAACGACTGACACCTTTATCTACACCTCGACTCATCTCGCCAGCTTCGGGGCCTCTTTCATCTGATGAAGCCGAGGTGGTTGGGGTGGTGCCTCGAACACGGCCGCCGACCCCATCTGCGTCTCAATCGCATGCCACTAAATCAGACTATAATCAATCATACCCCTCGATTTCCGCGCCTCAGTCAGTACGAGGGCCCAAGTCATTGACGAGCGACGTCTGCTCCACCCAGCAGCCAGTGGGAAGCACATTCTTCGGAAACACCATGGCTGTCGCTCGCGGCGTGACACATAAGGCGCGCTTCTATGGTCAAAGTCACTGGCTCACCATCATTATGATGGTAGGTCTAGTTTACGACAAGATCTGCATCGTCTCGGATCTCAGTCTGGCCATTGCTAACACCTTTCTAGTTTCCAGACCTAGCAGAGACCATCGTAAAGGATTTGTGTGTCGAGGACTCCAAGGCGCTTTCGGCAATGCGCAAGTGCAAAGCCCTGGCGAGAGACATCAAGATACAGAGGGCGCCAGTCTGGCCCACTGCACCGACTGCAGTTTTACCCGCAAAGAATTTGGCCGATGAGTTGGTTGACTCCTACCTAGACACTTCCGAGACCCTGTACAGGGTCTTGCACATGCCGTCTTTCAGAAGGGATTACGATTCTCTTTGGCTACTCGGCCAAGACGCGTTGCCAGACAAGGCCTTTTTGATGCAGCTCAAACTAGTACTGGCCATCGGGGCCACCACCTATGACGACACATTTTCTCTACGCTCCTCGGCCATGACCTGGGTGTACGAAGCACAAACGTACCTGTCAGAACCGGGCAGTAAATCACGCCTCAGCATCCAGTCTTTGCAGATCAGTGTCTTGCTCTTGATAGCACAAGAGGCGATAGGGCTTGAGGCTCATGCACTTTGGATCGCAGCTGGTGCCCTTGTCAGGACCGCCATGCACATGGGCCTGCACCGAGATCCGACGGACCAGTTCGTCGCGTCGCGCCCAAGACTTGCGCATGAAATGTGCCTTCGACTTTGGAACACGGTGCTGGAGCTGGCTCTGCAGTCAAGCTTTGTAGCTGGAAAGCCTCCGCTCGTCTCGATTGACGATTTTGACGCACCTTGTCCTGGGAATTTTGAGGACGATCAATTGATGCCCGAAGTAAAAGACCCTTTGCCGAAGCCAGAGCAACAGTTCACCCAGATGACAATTCCCATTGCGCTACGAAAAATGTTTCCACTTCGCTTGGCAGTGGCCAAGATGCTCAATGACGTCAATGCGCAGGTAACTTACGAAGAAGCCCAAAAACTTGACCAAGGGCTGCGAGACGTATACAGAGACGTGTTTCGGACGCTTACACGTGCTGGGCTCATTCATCCGGCGTCGGCGCCGCGTTTTGACATCAAGGCCCTAGATGTCATTGTACACCGCTACATTTCGTCCCTGCACGTTCCGTTTCTCGAGAAAGCACAAAACGATCCTACCTACGCATTCTCGAGACAAGCTGCCGTTGATGGAGCCTTGCGGATCTGGCGTGCGGCAAGCTCATCCTGGCAGAGGGCGGCGCTCGGCATAGGCGCAGAGTCTATTAGTGGCTTTGCGAATTCATCCGCGACGGACAAATTTGGTCGCTTTGCACGCTGTGGATCTGCAGCAGGATTCTTCCGCTCTGCTGCGTTTCACGCCAACTTGACTGTAGCATTCGAGCTGAGGACACAGCTGCAGGAGCAAGAGAGCCTGGGTCCGGCCATGCTACGGCCAGATCTCATCTCTGTGTTGGAAGACGCTAAGCACTTTACTATGCAAAGTATTAATGCCGGCGAGACGAATGTAAAGGGCTATCTGTTCATTTGTCTGATTACGACGCAAATTTACAGTCTGCAGCAAGGTATGGGATCAGACGGCACTCGAAGTGCAATACTCGGCGCCGTGGAGGACGCCTTGGATGTCTGCTTGAACAGTCTTGAGAATATGCGAAGAGTAGGAGCAGGCAGGAAGATTTCCAACTCTGGCCTTGACAGCACGTATGCGACGGCGATAGCGACGCCGCCGGGCATGACTGAAGGTTACGATTCACAGGTAAGATGCTTTGGGTGGCCGCCTCGCTTCTTTAACTTATGACTTGATGATAGATGTCTCATATGATGTTCCAGTCGACCAATGAAACGCTGGATTTAATGAATTGGATGATTACTGACGAAGGAACGCTGGACGGGTCGTTTTGGGTTGGGGGTAATATGGGGTCAAGATAATCAACAAGTATGAAGCTTTTTTTCAGTGGAATCAACACCCACGCAGCATGCTGTCATAATTGTACAATGATATAATATTAAAAACTAAATAAAATCTAAACTGTAAACATGAGAAATCCTTCAAACTGCTTGCTCTCCCATATGAGGAAAAACCATTGACGCGTCACCCTCTAAAAAGGTCTCGAGATAGGCGCTAATCAATGGATCCATGCCAGCGTCGGTGGCGCGGACGATCCCATTGCCCGAGATCAACACTTTCAAAGCGTCCTCCATACACAGATTCCATGTGCTCCCGAAACTCGTGAATCGGCACCTTGACGCCTCCGGAATGGTGCCTATAAACGACCCCTGGTCCCTCTTGCTGACGCTCATCCGCAAGCCCGAGGACCTGGCCGACCATTTCCTCAACAACCTTGTCGACCTGCCCAAAGTCCAAGTATCCCTCGGCTCTATGCTCCGGCAGCTCCGGCACGCAACGCATCGAGGTCGAGTAGCGCAGTATGGCGTTGAGAGCATCAGAGTTGGGCGCGTGCTCGCTGATCAGCGCGCAGGGCCTATGAATCGAGACCCTCCACGGCATCGTCGTCGTTTTCGTTTTGGAGACGACGGAGATGCTCGCCGCGAGCTTCTCCAGAAACGCCTCGCTGGCCCACTTACTCGCGGTGAAGCCCTGCGCGCCCGGCGGCGGCGGGAACGCGGCGGCGGAGCCCGGAGGCGGCGCGGTGCTGCCCGTCAGCAGCGCGACGCGGTTCGACGAGGCAAAGGCAAAGGGGATGGGCGGGGAGCGGGAGAGGGCCAGGGAGCAGAGATGCTTGGTGGAGGCAAAGTTGGGCGCCGACAGCGTCGCGTACGTGTTGAGGCAGTGGCCCATGGAACCGGCGTGGACAATGACGTCGATGGTTTGCGAAAGGTGCGTCTTGTCCGCGGCGGTGAGACCGAGATTGGGAGCGGCTAGGTTACCGATATAGCAGTGCACTGTTTTGCCGGCTTGCTGCTGCTGCTGCTGCAGCAACGGCTCGAGCAACGATTGCTCGTCGACGGGTACAGCGACGCAGTGCACCTTGGAGACTCGAGGTGACTGGACAAGACGCTCAAGGAGCTGGCCGCCGAGGAACCCCGTGGCGCCCGTCAAGAGAATCTCCAACCCGGTCGTCTTGTGTGGTCGCCGCGCAGAGGACCCTGCAAAAGGAGAAGAAGAATGCTGCGACTGTTCAATCTGTGCCAGCAGCGAGGGCGGTACAGCCACCTCGGCCGCCCAGTCAATGTCCTCTTCCGCTTCATCGTCGCTTCGCTGCTCGGCGACGCACCGCGCCATGCCGCTGAGCGTGCTCGCCTGGTACAGCGCCTTTGTCGAGACGCGCACGCCCATGGAGTCGCGGATGGCGGCCTGAAGCTTCATCAGCAGCAGCGAGTTGCCGCCGCGCAGGAAAAAGTCGGACTCGGGCGTGATGCGCACACTGGTACTGGCGGTGGCATCTCGCGGCAGAACGCGCTCCCACAGCAGCCGCAGCTAGCCTTGGCGGACCGTCATCTTCTCGCCGCCACCGCCGCCCGAGGGGGTGTTTTTGTTGAATGGAGAGGTGGTGGTGATGGTGGTGGCGGCTTCGTCCTGCGGGGAGAGAGGCAGAGCAGCAATGGCCTTGCGGTCAAGTTTGCCGTTGGCATTGGTCGGCAGCGAGGGGAGTAGGGCAATGGCTGCGGGAACTGAATACTGGGGTAACAGCTCCGAAACGCGACGAAGAATGGCGGTGGCGGCGGCTTCTTGTTGTTTTCCGCCGGTCGTGTCTCTGCTCTCGTGTAAAGGTGCGCAATGTGCGACGAGCACGTCTCCGCGACGGGATACAACGGCAGTGTGAATCAGGCCCTGCGAAGCTTGGAGCAGAGCGGCTTCGACCTCTCCGAGTTCGATGCGAAGACCGCGGAGCTTGACCTGGTTGTCTCCGATGATGCGCCCAAAGCAAAGCAAGGTGCCATCGGAAAGCAGACGGCCCTTGTCACCCGTGCGATAAAACATGCCGTCCTCGCCGGGGGTCTGCAGAAACCGGGCTTGCGTCTCCTCGGGCATATCCAGATACCCCAAAGCAACGCCTGCGCCACCAATCACAATCTCACCTGTGTGGTTGACAGGTAGCCAGGCGCCGGCAGAGTCCCGGATGCGGATCGAGTAGTTGGGTAGCGCTTTGCCAACAGCGTACTTGGCCAGCTCGCTCTCGACTGGCAGATTGTGGCTGTCTCCCGAGTCGAGAGCGATGGACTGGAACGATATCGCCGCCGTCGTTTCCGTCGGCCCATAGCAATTGGTCACCACCAAGTCCTTGCGCTCAAGGCGCCGCACTTCATCTCTCAGAAGCTGCGGGATCGGCTCGCCGCCCATGCACAGAAGTCTCCATGATGTGGCCTGCGCGAGCGAGTCGCATCCATACTGCAGCCAAGCGAGGTACTCTGATGGCGTGGCGATTGTGAGCGACACCTTGTGCTGGGCGATGAGGCTTGTCAGTTCCACCGGATCACGCCTTGCATCTTGCGGAACAATGACAACACAGCCGCCGTTGGCTAGAGCACAAAACACCTGCACCAAAGACATGTCAAAGCCGAGCGAGCTCTGCTGCAGGACGCTTTCGCCTCGTCCGAGACCAAGAATGTCTGTCTTTAGCGCAATGTGGTTGGCAAAGTTTGCTTGCGTGAGCAAAACGCCTTTGGGTGTGCCCGTCGAGCCACTGGTATATAACAGGATGGCGGGTGCATTTGGCTCGGCATTGAGCGGCGCCATGTATCCAGTCTCGTCTGGCGACAAGTCGTCTATTGTAAGCTCGCGAGCTGGTTCGTGGCCAGAAGCACTGATTGCGGCGCTGAGCTTGTGGGCACGCTCTCTGGTAGCCGCGTGGGAAATGATCAGTCTTGGTGCGCAGTTTGATGCTAGAGACAGATGACGAGGCTCGGGAAGACTGGTGTCAAGAGGAACATATACAGCGCCGATATGGAGAATGGCCAGCATGGCGACAATGGAATCAATCGAGGGGTTGCATAAGACTGCGATGCGGGAACCGACACTGCAGCCTGCGTTAACGAGGGCGCTGGCTGTGTGGTTAACCCTGGAGGCTAATTGAGTGTAAGAAAGCTCGGTTCGACCATCTTTGATTGCAGACTTGGTCGAGTGCTGCTGACAGATGCTCATCACTCGCTCAGACAGCGTACAAGGCCACCCGAAGCTCTTCTGCGCTCCTTTGCCCAGGTCCAGAGCATGCTCGACTTCATTATGCGGATAGACTAGACAGTCGCCGACGCTTTGGGACGTGTCTGACAAAAATCCCCCCAGTACATTCAAGTACGCATCGAGTAACGCTTCAGTAGCCTGCATAGTGTACCGGGATTTCTGGCAAACCATCTCGACAGCGATTCGGCCGCCCGGCATTTCGCTAACAAGGACGCTAATCTCGAAGGGATTCTCCGCATCCTTGAAGTCGTCGGGAAGAAGCTCCATCTGGCACTCGCTCCCCAGGGGCTGCGTGGAGGCTATCGCGGCCGCTGGGCGATAGTTGAGGGCGACCTGGAACAAGGGCGTGCTGCCAGCGGGCCGCGGCGCCTTTACCTTGTCGAGGATATTGTCCAGCGGCACCTGGCCGTGCGCAAAGGCGGCAAGGGCTTTGGACGATGCGGCTCGGGCGACATCTGCGAGGGTCGCGGTGCGTAGAACTCGGGACCGGATGGGGAGCATATTGACAAAACAGCCAACCATGCGGGAGGCACGAGAGTCGCTGCGATTGGCATCCACGATGCCTATACAGACGTCTTGGATGCTGGCCAGACGCGCGAGCACGACTTGCAACACGGCAATGTGGAGGTTAAAGGGGCTGACGCGGAGATTCTTGCACGTCTTCTTGATGGCAGCGTCGCCTTGTTCATGGGGAAGCTCGCGCAGTACACGATGCGTCCCGACTGCGCCTCGTTGAAGAGTTGGCAACGCAACGGCAAGCGGCGAGAGCATCTCTGGAATCGTCTCAAACTCGGCCTGCCAGAATTCCAACGACTCGTTCCACGCGCCAGCGCGTGCCTGCTGCAGCTGCAGCTCAGCCAGATCGAGGTGCGATCCGGCAGAAGCCTTGTCGAGCGGCAGCATCCGGTACGCCTTGTCCAGATCCGCCAAGAAGATGTAAAAGCTAATCGCGTCCATGACAATATGATGATAACCAAATAGCAGCGAAAACTCTTCTTCCGTTGTGCCAGGCCGAGCGCCGAGAACCACCAGCTCCAGCGTCTGCCCGTTCTCGACGCTCCACACGCGTGTCTTTAGCTTGCACAGCTCCCTCTGCAAGTCTTGTTCCTCGCAGTCCGGGACATGGGTCATGTCAAAGGCAGACGATGCCAGCAGTCCCTGCATGGGCTGCCCGTTGTCGGCACTGGCGTAGAAACACATGCGAAGACACTCGTGGTGGTTGGTGACGGTCTGCATGGCGTGACGTAACCGCACCATGCTGAGCGGCCCGCGAACACGGTAGTGGAATACCATGTTGTAGGCGTCTGGTTCTGCAATGTGCTTTGATAGAAACCAGATGCGTGACTGGGCGGGCGACATTGGCGCCTCTCGTAGTACGTTTGGGCGCACTGGCGCAGTCGTTGCTGGTTGAGTGAAGCCGTTGGACGGAATCTCCTTGGGCGCTTGATTGTCCGATCCGGAATCAGAGTCGCAATTGCTAGACTTGCTGGGAGTTGAGTCTCCATTGTTATCAGAAGATTGAAGCGCAGATCCCTGCAAACTATCGTCCAACTCGGAGACGCTGCTGCTCATGGTCAAGTTGGCAGTGGAAGAGCCCCCCCGGTCTGACGCTGCAAGTACCAAAGGTTCCATTCTTTCCATCACTGTACCGACTTGTGCCGTCTCTGGAAACTCTTGTGCTTTGTCCTTCTTTTTTGGTCCTCCTGCTTTGTCCTTTGGTGGTGGTGGTGGTGGTGGTAGGAGAGCAACGTGTTGGTTCCCGGAAGCCTCTTGGAGTTGAGCCCGTTTCTTCGCATCTTGCCGGGCGAGTTTGGCTGCCAATGCGGACAGTTGCCCGACCGTGCTACCCCCCAGAATCTTCATGACGGGAACGTCAACGCGCAGCTGCTTCAAGAACCATGTCCGGATCTCAACGGCCACCAGAGAGTCGATGCCCAAGTCTGTCACCGGTCTGCCAGCACTGTCCTCCCCGACGCTTCCTAGGGGCAACAGCAGGATGCCTTCAAGCTTTGTGGCAAATGCCTTGAGCACGGCGGCAGCAGCCTCTTCATCTGCTGTTGCTTCGCTGACCTGCTGCGCCAGACTGTCTGCTGAGGCTGCCGCTTGCCCCGAGGCAATCATCTGATTATCCAAAGTGCTATAGGGCATCATGTGGCCGAGTCGAGGATCAGAGATCCACACTGGCTGTCGTTTAGTGAAGTCCAGTGGTTTTGTCGGTGGCTCAATACCCATAATGATATTGTGGAAGCCGCTCCGGCTGTCTGGCTGCCCTCCGCGGACCGCCTCAGCAAAGGCATGATGCACATCAGTCTCAGAGACACTCATGACTCGCGTGGTACCTAGGCTGATCTGCACCTTGCTGTCGTCAACCAACCGTGCAACGTATCCCGTGTCGCAAACATGACCAACATGGATGATGGAAGCTGCGAGACCTCTCGAGCGCCGATGTGTGACTAGGCTGTCCATGTAGAGATTTGCACAGTGGTAGTTGGACTGGCCTGTGTTATTCAAAATGACAGCGCTTGAGCTTAGCAGAACAAAAAAGTCGAGAGACTCTTGGGCGAAAATCAAGTCCAGATGCTCCGTGCCTTTCATCTTGGGACCGAGGATATCGTTCATATGATGGACATCCATGTCCAGAAAAAGCTTGTCACGCAAGACCATGGCGGCATTGCATACACCAGCGATAGGCGGCATGGTGGCACGAATCATATCCACGACAGTCTGCACAGAGTCTTTGCTGCAAGCGTCCATTGGCACAACTCGAACAGCAGCGCCGTAGCGCTCTGCCTCGTTCAGCATCTCTGCATCGGCCTTGGGATTGCGGCTTGTCACAACAACATGTCGCGCACCATTGCGCACCATCCAGCGGCATATAGAGGTGCCAAGTCCGCCAGCTGCGCCAACCATGAGATAGGTCCTGTTGCTCTTGAAAAGCCCACGCGTCTGGAGGGGCGGTACAGTCACCAGTAAAGAGTCCTGCTTCTGCCAATTTGTAATGTACAAGCTGTGTATTAGCGAGTGACTGAGCTTGCCCGCAAGCTCCGCAGCTGTAAATATTTTGACACTGTCGTTCCGGCTGAACTCGGCATTCGACTGCGTCTTTGCATATGAATATGCATCGACAAGAAAGTCGGGGGAGCATTGAGACATTCGAGATAGCAGACTGGCGTCGAGACGGTGCACCGTGCTTGTCGTTGATAAGCAGGACTGGAGAGTACGGCACGCTTCAAAAGACTCTGTGTCATCAAGGCAGTCAATGAATACCTCAACATCAGAAGGCATCATTTGACTCAGGGTAAACCTGCTGGATAGAGGGTGGACCTTGAGCCAGTCGCCCGGGGCACAAGTACGTGATGATGCAAAGTAAACCTTGCTCTTACGGACCGCGAATCTTTCCGAGGTCAGCTCGGCTAATTCTTCGTCGGCGCCGTAGATCAGAGCTGTTGGTTGGCCCTGACCATGACGCCCGACTGCAGAATCCAGAGCTTGCATAGCCATGTGCTGGAATACTCGTAAAGAGCTTCCGGTTTCACATCAACCTCATGGATTATCGCTGCTGCCTTTGACTCGACGGCAATAATCGAGGCATTGCTGGTGGAGAGTGCCATTGCTGGAACAGATGTTTCAGCCGTCCGTGTCCAGCCGCAGACAAGGTAGAGACAGGTGCCGTCCAGCGCCTCGGGGATGTGCAGAGTTAGTTCGACTTGGATGTGTACTTTTGGGTCCAGAGTCTGGTTGGAGATTTCATGCTCGACTGTAAAATCTTCAACGGGTCGAAGCACAATCTTGGCGGGCCCAGCCACGGCTTGGACCGAGACACATCGAGCGTCCACTGTCGTAGATATAGCCCTGGTGGAAGCAATATAGGTGTCATTTAAGGGCTTGCGCGATTTGACTCAAGGAATCATCATGGTACCATTCGACAAGATGTCAGCCTCGGGTTCATGCGACCACAGAATTTGCTGGCTACTGCCATCTGCACCGTCTTCATCGACATTGGCTGCGTAACGACTATCATCAGATCGTAGTCGCAGGAACGCCTCTAGCAAGTTCTTTGCGGTCGTGGAAGGAGCTCCTCTGGGCTCAATGCCAAGGACTTGGGTGCGAATATGAGGGACTTCTCCATCCAAGACACGAGTGATGCCTCGGAACATGCTAGCTCTGGGAGTCATGAAGCTAGAGTTCTGGGCATTTGTCACCCACAAGAGGTTTTTTGTGTTGATGAAAAGAGACTTTAGAGCATTCAAGCGCTTCGACGTCATGGCTGTAGTAAACAACCCTCTGTCTAGTTCTTGCAGGCAAATCACGTCCGAGTGGGCAGGCAGGCCCTCGGCCTCGAGATGATCGACAGAGGCAATGAGACGCACCTTGTGCCTCCACTGTCGAGGTAGCAGCTTCTGAATCTCTTTGATTATCCTCAAAGTAGTGGTTGTTTGACCTCCAATGATGAGCAGCGGCTCTTTTGTAGGTAATAGGTTGGACATTTCGGCAAGCGGGGAGAGCCGGGCATAGAACATGTCATCCACGGCTTGACTCATGATCATGGAGTTTTGCTGCATATCTTGCTGATCTTCCTGAACATCGTGTACTATATGATCAACGCCAGAGAACTGAGCCTTTTGGAGCTGGGCATCCCAGCCATCGGGGGACATGAGCGGGCTGAGCTGACGCTCCTCCTCCTCGGCAAGCCACCAGCCTTGGAGCCCACCAAAGTTAAAGGTAGCGCGAAGACTCTCTGGGCCAGTCTTTTCGTTTAATAGCAGATAGCCGCCGGGCTTCAAGAGGCATCGAACGTTACCGAGCGTAACCCCCAGGTTCCTAGTGGCGTGGAGGACATTGGTCGCGATGACGATGTCGTATGAGTTGAGATCGAAGCTCTGAGAGGCTGGGTCTTTTTCAATGTCGAGGGCTCTAAAGACCATCCTGTGACGAAACGCGGAGAATCTCTCCACGGCATTCTCAAAGAAGCCAACCGAAAGATCTGTATAAGTGTAGGTGTCGAATGCCTCATCTATTGCACTCAGTGCGGCCCAGGTCTGTCATGTCGAGTTAGTATTACACTTGTGCCAAACAGAGAAACCACTTACTGTAGCGCCAGTACCAGCACCAATCTCCAAAATCTTGCACCGAGGGAATTTAAAGGTAATTTCCTTGAGGGCATTGGCCAAGAAGAGGTTCGCCTGGTGCATACCCTTGTCTTCAGTGTAGAGGCGATCGAGGAGATTATCGACACGTAGGACCTCTAGCAAGTGCTTTTTGCCCCTGACGACATCTGCCACATTTTTCCCGACGGCGTGAAGCATCTGCAACTCGACAGCATCTGGGTATGCCTCATCAATGGTTTGGATGACAGTCCAGTCGTCTGAGAGCCATTCCGGGCGCAGGTGAAGATGCGTTTCCTCATGAACTCTCGCCAAATGATAGTCAAACGCCGTAAGCATGCGAGTGTGATACCAGTTTGCCTGACGCCTATCTGCGGTACTGAGCTCGCCCATGAGACGTCGCACGTAGAATAAGCTGACGCGCTCAATGGCTTCGCTTAGGCTTTGCACCATGGCATCGGTAATCTCGTCACGAATAGGGTCTGACAAGCCCATGATGGAAATGTCTCTACCCCAAACTGTTTCATAAAAGAGAAGGCGATCCTTTGAGGCGTCCGGCTCACCAACCGCCCTCACTTCGAACCCCTCGACTTGGATGAGCGCCCTTCCGCTATCTGCGTCGTACACGTTGAGATTTCCAGTCAAGGATGACGTGGTCTGATTCAGAACCCAAGAATCGATTTCGGCGTTGACGCTCTCATTGCTTTGTAGTTTTGACTCCATCGCCAACGACGGGACGACCCTGACGCGCTCGATACGTGAAGGCAGCAACGCAGAGCTCAACTGCCCGCTGTCAGGGTGTGCCCGTGCAACAAAAATGGTCTGAAACGCAACATCCAGGATGGCAGGGTGGATGAGGTAGCACTCATTCAGATCTGTAGTGGCCCAAGAAGCGGTGGCTGTCGCATGCCCATGACACCGGCTACTGCTGACGATGCGTCGGAAAGCCCCAGAGTACTCCAAGCCCATGGTCTCAAACACCGAATAGAGCTTCTCGCAGTCAAGTTGCTGCAAGTTGGAAACCGACGGCTCCCTTTGTGGCAGCTGCGGCACGCTGTTCGCTCCCAATCCAGAACCGAGCTTCGCGCCAAGGTGGACGGCAATGCGACCCTCGCAGGTATGAACGATGGATGTGCTGGCAGAGCTGTTATAGATGTAAAACGAAAATGATGCTGTGATCAACTCGTCGCTCTTCTTTGCAGTCAAAGTGTGTTCATCGAGCAGTCGAACTGTGAAAAGTGTCTCGGTGCCTTCCTTGTTGTCGGCAACTACAACGGGGCGGAGAATGTCGACATCAGACACCTCAAGGAGACAAACTTCCCTGCCTTGATCAAGTGCCAGACGTCTACCTGCCTCGATTGCCATACTGATGTAAGCTGCTCCAGGCAGCAAGACCTCGCCAAGAACTCTGTGGCCCTGCGTCCACGGGAGTTCGCTGACCTTGAGCAGGTTACGCCAACGAATCTCGCGCTCGTTGTCATCGGGCGCGCGGCGTCCGAGCAGCTCGTGGCTCTCATCCTTTCCTGTGCGATAACGCCGAGATATGCGAGACTCGCGCCAGTACTCTTCGTCGTGGTCCCACGGGTATAGCGGCAGGTCCGAGATGAAAGGAGCTGCTGAGCCCCCATGTCCCTCGGATGCGCCTGAGAATACCGACTGGCAGCCTGTGATATCAACAAATTCCGGCCCCAGGTGCGACCAGATGTTTCCAATGGCCGTGGAGAATGCGGCCGCATCGTTGGCACCGCGTCTCAGAACCGCAGTGTACAATGGAGTAGAGCCATATGCGGCCTTGAGAGTCTGCTCTGTTGGGCCCTTGAGAGCAGGGTGCGGTCCAACTTCAACAGCCAAGTCGAATGGGCCACCATGAGAGATGGTTGACTGAACAGCGCGGGAGAATAGGACTGTTTGAACCATGTTGGCAACCCAATATGGCCCTTTCAGACTATCCAGGTTTCTGTCACGACGCAGCAGCTCGGCGTCTCCTCGTACACTCGAGCTCCACATACATTTCCCGGGCGTCGGAGCGCTTACTTGGATATCACAAGCAAGAAGCGATTTCAGGTACGGTTCAGCGCATGGAAGCATGTGATGCGAGTGGTATGCTGTGTCCACCTTTAACTCTCGGGCAAAGACACCGTCAGAGTCGAGCTTAGCCTTGGCGGCTTTGATAACCTCCTTGTCTCCGGAAAGCGTGACACTTTGGGGAGCGTTACTTGCCGCGACTTGAATGCGGCCTTCAAACTCGGGTAGACGGCAGAGTTTTACGGCGTCATACATCGAGAGCCCAACTGCCATCATACCTCCGGACTCGTCAGATTTACCTCGCGCAAGCTTGGCATAGAGGCCGCGATAATAGGCAATCTGCATTGCGCCCTTTAGGTTGATGATGCCGCTCGCATAGGTTGCTGCAATTTCGCCGGACGAATGGCCGACCACTGCATCAAAATGGACGCCAGACGCAGTGAGGACATTGACCAGAGCCAGTTGCACAGCTGTGCATAGCGGCTGGGAAATCTCTGCTTCTCCAAGCCGAGACGTAGATGCATCCTTTTTCAGCTCTTCGGACAAGGACCACATTGGTACGTCCTTTGGAGGGAGAGCCTGCAGGACAGACTCACAGTCTGCAATGGTCCTTCGAAACAGTGGCGACTGATGCATCATGTCGCGGCCCATTGCTGGCCACTGCGCTCCCTGTCCTGTGAATACACCAAGGATACCGGGAAGTTCTTTCGGGTCAATGAGAAGCGGGGAGTAGCCGATGCGATTCTGCGATGCCGGCGATTTGGCGTCGCCAGCATGAGCTTGGACAAATTTGGCCATGTTTTCGACAAGCTCGTCACGAGTTGCGCCCGAGAAGCTGGCTCGGACTCTGTGAGTCGATCGCCTCGAGTGCATAAACTGGCTCAGATTCGCAAGGCCGATTTCAGGATTCTGCCTCAGATGCTGAGCATATGCATCTACGGTTCGCCACAAAGCGCCCCCTGTTTTGGCTGTGAAAAGCAGCGGAACAGGAATCTCGATATTGTCGTTGTTTTGTGGTCTGGCGATTGTCTTTTGCTCAGCAATGTCTCGTCGCCACTGTGAGCAGTAGCTTTGGCTAGCATCGTAGCGCTCGATGATGGCGTGGGCATTGGTTCCTCCGAATCCGAAACTATTCACACTGGCACGGAACGGGGTACCAGGGGCCAGCTCGGGCCTATGTCATTTTCGTGTCAGTCATTTACATATTCGTCGCAGAGTGGTAAAGGCATGTATATATAACAATCTTACCACGGTATCGCTGTCGTAGGGATTTGAAGTGGCCCATAGTAGCGAGCAATCTCTGGATTCAGCTTATTGAACCAGAGGTTAGGCGGTATGATGCCGTGTTTGAGGCTGAGAAGCACCTTGATAACACCAGCCAGGCCGGCGCACCCTTCCAGATGCCCAACCACAGTCTTGATTGAGCCCACATACAGAGGAGCGTCGACTGTAGCTGCACCTTTGGTCTTGCGGCTAGGCAAGAATGCATCACTGATGGCCCGCGCCTCCACCGGATCTCCTGCCTTTGTGCCAGTGCCATGGCATTCAAAGAACTGCGGACGGTCCGTGACTGGGTCAAGACCGGCTTTGCGATACGTCTGGCGGATGAGTGCAGTCTGCGCCGCAGACGACGGCATCGTCAGTCCAGAGCTCAAGCCATCCGAGTTGACAAATGTGCTGCGAATGACTCCTTCAATCTGGTCGCCGTCTCGGAGAGCGTGACCAAGGGTCTTGAGAACCACGGCCGCGGCACCCTCGCCGCGAGCGTAGCCGTTGGCCGCCGCGTCCCACATGCGTGACCGCGAGTCCGGGGACAGCATGTGCAGCTTGGACTCGTATATAAAGGGATCAGGGTCAAGAATGAGATTGACTCCAGCAACAATGGCTTTTTCGCTGTCGCCGCTTTGCAGCGCTCGGGCGGCATTGTGCAGCGCCACCAGAGAGCTGGAACAGGCCGTATCAATCGTCTCGGAAGCGCCCTTGAGATCAAAGACGTACGAGATGCGATTGGAAATAATGCTGCTCGCAATACCCGTGGCCGTATACTGTGGCATCGTCTCTGGATCACGCCGCTGCATTTGGGCCCAGTCGGTCGTCATGACGCCAACATGGACCGACGTCAGCGAGCCGCGAAGCTTGTCCAGTGGAATACCTGCCATTTCTGTCGACTCGTATACTACCTCGAGGAGGGTTCGCTGTTGCGGATCCATGCTCGCCGCCTCGAGGGGGCTGATGCCGAAAAAGGAGGCATCAAAGCGGCTGATGTCGAACCGTGCGTCTCGCCATCGGCATGATAGTAGCGTCTCAGATTAAGGCGTTCAGGGTCGATCTCCTTGAGGATATCTCGCGGTTGTCGTAGAAGGTCCCAGAGCTTTGACGGAGTATTGCAGCCACCGGGGAACCGGTATGCAGAGCCGACAATGGCAATCGGTTCGGACACACAATGTGACTCTGATTCATTCTGCTTCATGGGTGACATTCTCACGGTGTTGCGGTTTTATTGATGTAGGACTACTCTTTGCTGAATTTAGGAAAATAAAAGGGCAAAAAGCAGATACACTCTGCTAAACGAAGGATAATAAGAGAGCATATGTGAATGGTTGAACTTGCATGGGCAAGAGGCAATACATGCAGTATTCACACTTTGCCGACTTTTGTTGGAAATCATCACCTAGAGAACTTTCTATATTAGTGTACTCAAGACTTTTTCCCTTTTGGCCTTATCTTCCTCTTCGAGACCTCAGCCAACAACATATTCCGTGCCTGTCCGTCAGTATAAACGGGGTTTGGCTAAGCCTCTTCATCCCACGTGGCAATATTGGGACGAGGCGTTCAGGCAAGGCTGCAGCGAACCAAGTTTTCCCCGAAACATTGGCTCAAATGTAAGACACACATGAATTCCGGTGGAATACACTCGCGTGCCCTGCTTTGAATACATGTCAGCACCGGGGAATTCTCCGCTCCGAGCCTCGCCAATGCTGACCCGTACGTTCGGAGTGTCGACACAAGCCGGCAAAAAAGATTGCCACATTCAGCTGAAAATCGCCTTATATGAGTTATAAAATACTCTTACATAATCGAACCGCTTACCGAGTCTTGAGTCTGCTCGAGATTCATTCGCGAATACGATCAACACAAGGACAGCCATTCAGCCCATCATGGCAGCCATCTCTGCCCTACCACTCACCCAAAAGGCTCTCAAAGTAGCCAGTCCTGATGCTCTCCATCTTGTTACCGATGCTCCTCTTCCCACGCTTGATCAAGATGATTCAGTCTTGATACGAGTCATCTGCGTTGCCATCAACCCGGTGGATGGCAAGTCGGCAGAAATGTCGCCTACGCCTGGCGCTACCAGTGGAACAGACTTTGCCGGCATCGTGGTCGCTCTACGCAGTGATTCAAAGCACAGAACCGAAATGGCAGACACAATCAAGACTGGTGATCGCGTCATGGTATTCGTCTTTGGCAACAACCCGCACGTACTTGGCAATGGCGCCTTCGCCGAGTATGTCACGTTGCCACGTCGATTCCTCTGGCGTGTGCCTGACCACATGTCTCTGGAAGCGGCAGCCTCACTACCAGTTGGAATTGCGTCAGTTGGTATGGCGCTGCATTATCTGCACATTTCCATGTCTTCCCTGCTCAAGGCAGTGTCGAGATCCATCGCGGCTCCATCCGCATCTCACCATCATGATGGTGCTGTTGACAGCGACGCCAACGTCTTCATCCTAGTCTATGGAGGCGGTACTTCGACAGGAGCTATAGCCATACAGATTCTCAAAGCTGCTGGTTTTACCCCCATCACCTGCTGCTCCTCGGAGTCTGCAAGCCGTGCCAAACATCTAGGAGCGGCCGCCACATTTGATTATCAAGCAGCAACATGTGGCAGAGACATTCGCGAGTACACGAATGACTCTCTGACGTTTGCCATCGACTGTCTGAGTGAATCAGCCTCCATGGCCATTTGCTACGAAGCCATTGGAAGTGCGGGCGGACGCTATGTCTCGCTGGACCCGTTCCCGGTGCGTGGCTGTGTTCGTCGAAGCATCGTGCCAGACTGGATATGCTCCTTCACGCAATTTGGGCAATCCATCACTTGGGCCCCACCATATAATCTTGATGAGAGACCTGATGATTATTGCTTTGCGGAGGAGTGGTATCATCTGGCACAGAAACTGTTGGATGCCGAGTTGATTGAAGCGCCTACCCTAGAAATAAGAAGCGGTGGGCTTCTCCATGTACCAGAAGGAGTATCTGCTGTCAAACTGGGCCAGATTAAGCGCCGAAAGCTGGTTTATCATGTTTCAGAGGAGGTGCTGCTCTGAGTTGATGCGATACCATAGAATGTGTGATGTGTTGGGCGTCGTTGCAATCCCGCTCTTTCCTTGGTCAGCAGGCGAAGGAAACCAGACTCCTGATGGCAAGCGAATAGTGAAGCTGTCTCAATCAAATAAACAGTCTTCGCTCCGAATTTCTTAAATAGTTGCTTTTTTTCGTCCTGTGACTAAAATAATGATCTAAAAATCGCGTTGGTAGTTCGTAGCCAGTAGTTAGCGTACCCGACCGGCACTGCGCCGCTCTTCTTGATCTGCGCATATTGTAAAACATGCCTTGATGACTGTAGTAATGTCTGTAACTCAACAGTTCCGGAATAAACCTGTAGAATTGTGGAACAGCGAGACACAAAATGCCAGGTTGAACAGTTGCAGAATGCTGCCACTTCAGTAGCGCCCGCAATTCTCCGTGAGGCTGCATAATATTCCGAATCTTTCAGTGATTTGTTGCCCATCCAGACAAGTGTGATTCTTGTTATACTCTACTCTTGAATTTTCTCACATTGCCGTCTATAGCGTTCCATTCGAAGTGCCATTCTAATTACGCTCTGCTGTGCTGTTGACGCTTTGTCGACAACCGAAATGGCGCTTTCCGAGGCAATATCCATGGTAGCCCAACTTGGCTACTACGAAAAACTGACGGGCGTTCTGGGAGTCGTCAGCATTATTCTGATTTTTTGGAAGCTAACGCATGAGCCCTTTTACCCTGCGTTGCCATTGGCAGGAGAACCTCCACAGCGAAGATGGTTTTCCCTTTCCAACAGATTGCGATACTACAACGACTGCGCGGCTCTTTTCGATGAAGCCTATCATACTGCAAGTCACTAGATGGAAGAATCTTGGATGGGGAGTAAGCCAACTAATGCTGCATAGTATGCCAAAAAGGGCAAAGCCGTTCTAGTTCCGTCTATGGGTGTTCACACTGCCATGATCATGCCCGAAAGTGCAATGAATTGGGCCATGTCGCAGCCTGACGACTCGCTGAGCATTAAACAAGCATTCTCGGAGCTCAATCAAACCAAGTACAGCCTTGGTCATAGCAGATACTGGGAGGACCCATGGCAACTCGATCTCGTCGAGGCGCATCTAGGCTCCATCCTGCAAAATCTTATTCCCCAGCTGAATGAAGAGCTAGCTGCAGCTTTTTCAAAACACCTGGAAACTGATACGGAGAATTGGAAAGAAATTGAGCTGGAAGCTATTATGAGGAAGGTCATTGCCCAGGCTACAAGCCGATTCATTGTCGGCCTGCCGCTTTGCCGAGATGATGGCTATCTTGATCTCTCTTACAAGGTCATTCTCGGCATGGTGACGACAATCTGGGCGACCCTCCCATACCCCGACTTTATCCGCGCAATAAATGGACCTCTAGCCAGCTGGCAAACACGTCGCAATATCTCGAGGATTCAAGAGCACCTCAAGCCTCTGCACCAGGAGCGCATCTCCATCCTCCAAGGCAAAGACGGCGCGGAAAGCGACCAGGAGCCACAGGACCTCTTCATGATGATGCTTCGCTTCGCACAGAAAAAGCGCCCGGATGAGTATGCCGACCTCGGAATCATGACGCGGCGCGTGTGCGCGGCCAACTTTGTCGCGATGCATCAATCCACCGTTTCCGTGACAAATCTCATCCTCAACGTCATTGGGTCAGACGCCGAATTCAACACCATGGCCACACTCCGAGATGAAATCACGCAATACCTGAGAGGTACGGACGGAAAAAACTGGACCAAGGATACTTTTACGCGCATGGCAAAATGCGACAGCGTCGCGCGGGAGGCGATGCGTCTCAACTTTCCACTGGGCACGCGCGGCTCCATGCGCACCGTCATGAAGGACGGCCTCGAGAGCCCCGAAGGCATCAAGCTCCAAAAGGGAACCACCATATCCTGGCTGGCCTCTTGCGCACAGGTCGACGCCGACAGGTTTGACGAGCCGCAAAAGTTTGACCCCTTTCGCTTTTCGAGAGCGTCCGATGAAGACGGCAAGAGCAGTCATACGAAGAATGCCTTTGTCACGACTTCGCCACAGTATTTGCCCTTTGGCCACGGCAAACATGCCTGCCCGGGAAGGTTCATGGTCGACTTGATGTTCAAGATTATCCTGGCCCAGCTTCTGACATACTACGACCTTGCCTGGCCTGAGGATTACCAGGGCAAGCAGCCGCCCAGTGTTTGGCAGGGTGAATTATCAGAGCCTCCTCCTGGCGCGCGTATTCTGGTCAAGAGGCGCAATTTTTAGTTTTTTATTTTATTTTATTTTTTTGTTTGTACTTGCTCATGGCATCATTACCTGCTACAATTCTACACTATTCACAGACTGGCTATGTATGGTGTCTAATTGCGTAGTCTGTCAACTTTCGTAACCATTCTAGTTAGTTAGTGCTACTTTGGTACCCGAGCCTTGGTGAGACTTTGACAATACCTCTACATATCCGCCGTCTTTATTAAATAAATCATGAGTCAACACAGTCTGAGAAAACTTGTGCAATTCTGGTGGACATGGGAGGGTCATGCTGTTTGAAATGGTCGTCAGGAGTAAAGTTTCCGCTGGCACATACAAGTCACCAAACTAGCGCATTACATTTCTCCGACTTCATCTTTAATAAGCGTATTTCATTCAAGTAAGACAATGTATCCTAAAAGCTACTTGTAAAACGCAATCTTGACTCCATGCATGCTAGAAGGACCAATACGCATTCTGGCCCTAAACGGCTCTGGGTCCCGCGCCACAATGGTGCTATACTTTTGCGCCAACCGGAATAGCATATAGCCAGACTCATTCTGGACCATCATCTGCGCTGGGCATCTTCTCGGCCCGCCCCCATAGGGTAGAAAGTGCCAGCCGCCTCGGATGCCGTCCCAGCGTTCAGGCCGATACTCGTTGGCATCCGGACCCCACTGGTCAGGGTCCCGATACATGACAGTCTTTGTCACCGAAACAATATCACCTTTGCGAATGTCGAGAGGGGCTTTGCCGTTTGGTCCTCCCCCGAGTGGCAGTACCACATCTGAAAGAGCAGCTCGAACCTGTGTCACGTTGTTGGGTATCAGACGGTGCGCTGGTGTACAGTGTGTGGTTAGTGCTAAAGGTCGGCTATGTGAGAGGGGGTTGGGTTTCATACTTTCATTCAAGATGCCGTTGAGGTACTTCATGTTCCTGAGCATCTCGAAAGTAATGGGCGCATCGCCGACCGCATCCACTTCGTCTCTCAGTCTCTTCCACGCATTTGAGTTGCGGGCAAGGAAGTAGAGGCAATGGCCGATGAACATTGATGTCGTGTCATTGTTTGGAACAAAGATGAGGCAGACTTGCGACCTCAGCTCTTCCTCGTCCGGAAGCATCGTGGCCATTGACCAGAGCAAGTCTGTTCTCTCCTCGTCGACTGGGAGGCCATCTTTGATGCGCTGCTGTCGTTCCTCGAGTTCTTTCAAAGTCGACCGAATGTATGGATTCAGAAAGGCGTGTACTTTTTCCACAGCCTCAAACCACCAACTCCAATTAAAAGCCCACAGAATTCTGTGAGTTTGCGCTCGTTGACGGCCGCCTCGGAGAACATCGGCCATGGCCCACGTGACTTCAGCACGGTCGGCATGTGTCATGGAGTCCTGAGACTTGCCAAAAATGAATTCAGATGTAATGTCGAGGAACTAAAGTTGTTCAAGAATCTCTCAGTACGTTTTTCAAATGATGTGGGCGCAGCAGCTCACGTACCCATCGCTGAAGCAGAGGCTGTATGTCGAAAGTCTCTCCATCATCAGGAAGCAGTGTCATAAATTTGTCCGCGAATGGCTTGATACGATCAGTACTGACATAAACACTTCGCTCAAAAAAAGGCTTGATCAAGGTCCGACTGAAGCTCCAGTCGTCGCCATCACTGGTGCTGACACCTTTGTGGGCAAATGGTTGAAATCCGGGAGGGTGCTGCCTGATGGGCTCGACGCCAAAGCTTTGGAAATTGGTAGCATAGACGGCTTTGAGGATCTCTGGCTCGATGGAAAAGATCCACCGGTAGCCGCCATAGTTTGCAGAAAAGGTCTTTGTGTGAGGCATGCTGGCGTGGAGGTCTCGGAGCCATTCGAGATAGCGATGTTCCCGCAAGGCTCTTCCCTGGCTAATGACAATGTCGAAACCAAAAATAGGATCCCATTGACGCACACGTGGCTCAGGCAGGCAGCCTTGTGCAATTGACTTGGATCCTCCCTTGTCGTGAGCGAGGAATCTGCGCAGCAGTATGACAGAAAGACATGCCGACAGGATGAGGTACGGGAGGCTCACGCTGTCTAGGAGGGACAACATTTTCGGTTATCGTTTCGCAAGAACAGATTTCAGGCGTACAATGTAAAGTTTCTTCTACAGTCACGTTTCCCGATGTCTTCGAGCGAATACCCCATGTTTATCTCCAAGTGGTAGAAACCCGCCTGACCTGCATGCACACGGAAATCAATGCGTCACTAGGCAAGGAAAATATCATGGAAAGATAAAACGTCCAAGAAAGAATTTTCCGAGAGTTTTATTGCGGCCGTTCTGGATATGAGCGGCCTTGATCGGAATATTCAACCAGAGCCTTGTGGGAGATTTCCGTTGTGTAAGAGCAGTGTGTCTTTTTCCGAGGCTGAGACTCGGAGATGCTACGGAAACTCTCCAATTGGCTCAACGGTAATCAGATACTGCAGTTGGGTAATCTGTACTAGAGCCCCGTTTCTGCAAAGAGCTAACATGTTCGTACATATGTTGTTGCCCAAAGACAGGGCGGCAGCTTGCAGCTGACAGGCGCTGCCATGCATGGTAGCCAATCGTTATGCGCCTCGCTGCGATTGGCTCAAGACTATTCTCAAGATTGCAAGTATCTTCTTTCGGCAGGGGTAGGCAGCGAAGAACTAGTTACGCACAGTCACGGCTGACGACGCCCTGGCAATAAATCGGAAACCGTGTACTTGTGGTTTAACGAGCCTAGCCGGTGCATCGTTACACAGCAGAATCCTTCCAGCCGGACCTCGCAGTGCACACAAAAGGCATCAAATTCATCGTATAAAGTGTGTCTGATGAGTCAGAAGTCTCAATCATTTTGGGGCCGATATTTCAGCCAGCCTATCATGCTAGGCTTGCTTGTGCTTCTAGTGGTTACACGGTGGGATGGCATCATCAGACACGGCAGGTGATGGCGTTGGTTCAGAGACTAGTAGAATGAAAAGGCTTGCACCTGCAGTAACCGGTAACTAGTGGTGGAGGGCAACATCGCTCGCACTGGTTCCGCACATTCTTCATGGTACGACTATCCGGTTCCCTCTGAAGCAGGCAGTCCCCGTACCCTCTATAGCAGCGTGAGTGGCGCCTTTGGTGGGTTCGGAAGCCGGCTACGGAGCTTCGAAATCACTCTGGATGGACAGCCAAGGCAAACAGGCTGTTGCCATTGCTTCCCTTGGTGAGGGATAGGCTGAGTGGTTGCGTGAGGCTGAGGGACACTCCAGAGCAAGTGTAGAACCGGAAACATTTATATACATATAAATTTCGCAAAAGACATTGCTCCATGCAGTTGTCTTGTCACTTTTATATACCTGCAGCGGCTTGTACACTACACCCATTAAATTCGTCGCCCATGGAGCCCGGCCCGGCATATAGGCGACGTCGACCTGCCGTTGCATGCAGTGAGTGTCGCAGGCGGAAAATTCGATGCGACCGTGGTTTCCCGTGCGGACCGTGCCGCAAGTCCCTGCCAGCACTTTCATGCATCTATCACAGCCAACCTAGAGCGTACGCGGCCTCTGCACCGCCTCGGTCGCACACCGCACAGCATCAGCCGAGGCCCAAGGTCAACACTCATAGTGTTGATCTTACCAAGTTCAATTTGCCGAGTTTTGAATCGGACACGTTTGACGGGCTTGATCAAATCGGCATCGACTGGCAGCCCAGCTGGGAGCACCAGATCATGCCTCCCACGGTAGATGCGGGGGACAACTTCCAGAGCCCAACCTTCTCCGTCATCGATGACCATGAAAACAAGAAAAGCGCGAACCATTCTATGGCGGGGCAGGGGTACCCCGGCTCATCGGAAACAATAAACCCTGGCTCGGTTTCCCATTCCATGGGTGTCGGCCCAGATTCTGGCGATGATCGCTGGTATGAAATATTGGCTCGAATCGGAAAACTCGAATTTCTTGTGCGCGATATTACCCGGCATCAAAGTTTAGACGAGGCTCAACTAGTGCCGATACTGCGCGACCTATATGAAGCAGTAGAGCCTGGCGAATGTCTCAGACTACCGCCGCTATCGGGCATTGTTCTGAAGCTGGAACATCAGGCTCCGCTGCAAAAACGACAAGATGATAAACATAGCCTTGCTCGGCTATCACCACTGCTAGAAGCCTCGGCCAAGATCCATCAGCTTTTACCGCCCCGTCAAGCATGCAAGAAGCTGGTCAGTGCCTACTTTGAGACATTCGGCTCCGTCCTCTGCATCCTAGACACGACCGTGTTTACCAGCGAGTTTGAGTGCTTTTGGGAAGCAATCGACGCTTCAAGAGTACCCAGCACAGATCATGAAGAAGCTTTTGCCCACAAACTACTCGTCGTCATCACGCTCGGCTCGGTTACTTGCCCGAGTAGTCCTGGAGCAGCAAGTGTAGAGGCCCAACGAGCGCGACAAACGAGTCGGCGAAACCATGCCATCATGTGCGTGCAGCACACTAGACAGTGGCTGGCTCAGAAAACGGCAAGAGGTATTCGTGCTGACTTGGATGTTGCCCAAATATTGTGCCTACTGGCGCTTGCGCGCCAGACACAGCTGCACACTGACCCCTGGCCACGACGACCAAGTATGGATGGAACAGTAATACTCACAGGAGACCATGATCTTGCCCGCTTGGGTATGCAGATGGGACTACATCGAGAGCCGCGGACAGGGCCAATGGCGACTCCGGCCAAGGAAGCCGAGACAGAACTCCGCAGACGACTGTGGGCAACTATGCTCGAGCTCTCGCTACACCAGTATCTCGACGCAGAGCTTCCTCCACCTCTTGGCTCTGAGAGCTATGATTGCGCCACACCATCTTCTAATGGAGTTGAAGAAGAGCCCAGGTCATATTTTGTGCCAGATTCCCTGGGCGTGCCGGCATCGACCGTATTAGCTGCGCTGTCGCGTACGCAGCGCCTTCGTCTTAGAATACTCGAGCACCTCCATGCTTCTGGGGCAAGCAAGGACCTTGAAGAAACCCACCGTCTGGCCGTTGAGTTGAATCAAACCTTCAATGCCGAGGTGAATAGTATATTGTCCGCAGCATCGACACAGCCTACTAGTTTCCAACTGTGGCTGCTCAACGTGCTTATCCGCCCATTCATACTCGCACTTGGCGTGCCACTGAGCCGCGAACCGGGAAACAGATTTGCCGACTACTACTTCCGTCGGCTGAGACTGGAGAATGCAGTTTCAATGCTGCGTCCCGGTCCGCACGAAGACGGGCCGAGGTCAATACAGTCACAAATCCCCTCCCATGCTGGTCAGGCAGGGTCGAAAACTAAAACAGCAGCGACGTCATACCCATTCCTTCCAACACCTGGTACTGCCGAGCCGTGCAATACAAGCAGCGAACAGTATTTCGGCACCCACAAAGCCGCATGCGCCTCACTCTACATCGGTGGCCCTAGCTACTACGCCGTGGTGCATCGGCAAGTTGTCGCATCGCTCTGCGTCGATGTCGTTGCCGAAATCAAAGACGACATGTTTCCGAATCTCGACGCCGCCATGCTGCACAGGATCGTAACCATTCTAGAAGACGTGGTCAACGAATATCGAGAGCAAGTGCACGCATCGGGTGGTGCTCACGCATGCCACGAGTTTATCCTATTCGCAGCCGCTCACAGCCTTGCCCTCGCCTCGCTCACTCGGTCCAATGCGCGCGAGGTCAATAAATCAGTCATGTCATCTGTGTGGATGGCTCTGCGCCACTGTTGCCAGGCCATGGGCGAGCCCGCAGAAGCCATCTTGGAAACGGAATGGGAAACCGAGGCCGTGGAGGCTGCGACCGAGCCGCGGCACGTCACTACAAGTGTGGCGGCAGCAGACGCCGATCAAGGTTATGAGATTGACGCACAGTTGCAGGGCGTCAAGTACATCTTGGAGCAGCAGGGCGATGGTGAGAGGCTAGACGGGTCTACGGCTGATTGTGAAATCGCCGACATGTGGGCTTTTGACGACGACGAATCGTATTTGTCCGTAGGCCTACCGTTGTGACAGTGGTGTACTGTCTATGGGTCTATGGGGACGTGGAATCGGTTGGCGGTTATGTTAGATGTTAAAAGTTTGTCTTTCTTGCTAGACTTGGCGATTGAGTTAAAAAGCGGCTACGGATATCTACTTTCTAAACTATAAGATAGTAGATCCTTTATCGTCCCTCTTTTTTACTCTTAAAATATCAGGAATACGTCTATTCTACGCTACTTTAAAGTAAGCAAGCTATTATAGTATAATTTATAGGTTCTTTTATCTATATATCTATCTATCTTTAAAATTCTTATAAATTCTATATATTAATATATAGTATAGTTATATATAATATATAATCTAGAAGCGCTTATAGCCTTAGAATAAGTAACTAAATACCTTAAGAATACTATATTAGCTCTATATAAAAAGAAGAGAACCTAGTAAAAAAACGTATAGCACCTAGAGTTTACTAGTTATTATTAACCTAGCTACTATTTAGGCGCTTAAGTAGTTATTACTTAGAGATTAGATAGGACGTCTTCCCCCTAAGAATAATAATTAGCTAGGCTTACTCTAAGGCCTACTATAATACTATTACTATCTAAAATAGTTTACTTAAAGAGCCTAGGTAATATCTCTAGTGGCTAGCGCTAGTTTATAGGATTAATAGTACCTTAGTACTAGACCCCATATTTAGAAGAATAGTATAATAATAGCTTATTCCTAATCTATAGTTAGTCTATTTCTTAGGGAGTA